>CAUYSK010128234.1:0-49152 GCA_963575035.1 Avahi laniger
CCTGAACCTCTCACTCCCTCTGTGCCTGGAGTGAGTCCAGGCTGGTGAGTCAGAGTGTGAGTTATGAGTAATCCAGAAGGCCCTGGAACAATTGACTAGCTTTTGAATCACCTGATCCTCTCGGGGACCAGATCAAGCTGGGGGCGTTGGTTCTGTCATTGGCAGGGGAGGGCGTCCTGCTGAGATCTCTCATCTGGTCCCTCCTTTCCTTTTTGGCTCCCAGACAGTCCCGGCATTTGGCAGAAGGAACTTAAATTTTCCGGAATTGCTTTTGCAGGGAATTTGGCACAAATGAACCAGCCCCTTCACGTGGCTTCCATTCTCTCAAGGTTTAGTTCATTGGTTTGGGATTTCCCGCTCCCCCCCACTTTTTCCTTTAAAAAGCTCTAACCATTAAAACATAACTCAGGGAGCTGGAAAGTGGTTTAAATAAAGTGAAAAATCAAAAGAAGAATGTGGTTATGGTGTGTTGTCAGCTTCTCACTTGACCGAGACCAGACTTTCCACCTGAACCGTCACCCAGAGCAGTCTGCACATTCCACTTCCAGGCCCCTGTGCCCACAGTGTTGGCAGAGACTTTTATACACTGGTGCAAATTTAAAATTCTTGCAAGAGAAAGAAGTGCTCCAATCCTAGAGGGACTCTAATGTTGAAATATAACAATGGAGTTAATTAGCATTGCAGGGCTCACAAAACTGCCTCCAGGGGCTCCTTCTCAGATTTAAATCAGGGCTGTATATGAGATGGAACAGCTCCCACAGAGAGACCCCTTCCACCAGCAGCTCTGACCACTGTTTTTCATCCTTCTCCTTCGGCTCTGGGAGGAGGAGTAACAGCTGAGCCTGGATCAGTGGGCAGCGTTTACCAGCTGCATGCTAATAGTGCCTGGGCCCCTTCCCCACAACCCTTTGCTTCTGAAGCCAGACATCCTTAATGCCTGAGGCCACACTTACCCAGGCCCAGAGTGGCAGCCTTTCGGTGAGCCTGGACTTCCCCCGGTGGGGGAGGAAGGCAGGGAGGCCTTTGGCTCAAGTTCTCCTCCCTGCTTGGCCTAAGGAAATACATTTTCTAAATGACTCTGTCATGTTTTGTACTCTGGCCAAGAGCTAGATGCTTCACAGATCCCTGCACGCTTATAACACCGCTTGGTAGGTATTACTATCCCCGTTTTACAAATGAGGAAACTGAGACTCTAAGAGAGGGCGTGGTGTTTCTAAGGTGAATCCATATAAGAGGTAGTCCTGAGATTCCACCCAGATCCATCTTGCACCAAATCCCTGTGCCAGGAATGCTGTTCCCCCTCCACCCCCAGGCCCACATGGTGGAGATACTGATGCAACTGTTACTACTCCTAGTGATAACCATGATAATAGAAGCAGTGAATATTTTGGAGCAGATTGCATTTGCAAAGGTGGGTAACTAACTAAATAGGACACAGAAGGCCCTTGTCAGAGCTGTTAGGTATTGGTGGGAGAGGTCTGCTCTGTAGGAGCTAGCCCATCTCACACACAGCCTTGCTTTAAATCTGAGGAGTTGCTTCAGGGGGTTTTATGACCCATGCTGTGACATATTTGGATAGAGATATCTATATTTATACCTACATCTAGATAGGCATACCTCGGAGATACTGCGCGTTTGCTTCCAGATGATGGCAACAAAGCAAATATACCAATAAAGTGAGTCACACAGTTTTTTTCATTTCCAAGTGCACATAAAAGTTATGTTTACACTATACTGTAGTCAATTAAAGTGTGTGATAGCTTAAGTCTAAAAAATGTGCATATCTTAATTTAAAAAATACCATATTGCTAAAATATGCTAACAATCATCTGAGCCTTTAGCAAATTATAATCTTTTTGCTGGTGGCGGGTCTTGGATCTTGCTGAATGGGGATGGCTGGAACGGACCAGGGCGGTGGTTGCCGAAGGCTGGCTGGCTGTGGCAATTTCTTAAAACAAGGCAACAATGAAGTTTGCCACGCTGATTGACTCCTCCTTTCACAAAAGATTTCTCTGTAGCATGTGATGCTGTTAGACAGCATTTTACTCACAGCAGAACTTCTTCCAAAGTCAGAGTCAGTCCGCTCAGATCCTGCCACTGCTTTATCAACTAAGTTTATGTAATGTTCTAAATCCTTTGTTGTCATTTCAACAATTTTCACAGCACCTTCACCAGGAGTAAGTCCCATCTTAAGAAACCTTTCTTTGCTCATCCATAAGAAGCAACTCCTCATCCGTTCAAGGTTTACCATGAGATCACAGCAAGTCAGTCACGTCTTCAGGCTCCACTTCTACTTCTCCTGATATTTCTATCTGTGGCTACTTCCTCCACTAGGTCTTGAACCCCTCAAAGTCATTCATGAGGGTTGAAATCAACTTCTTCTGAATGCCTGTTAAAGTTGATATTTTGACCTCCTCTCAGTAATTCTGAATGTTCTTAATGGAATCTAGAATGGTGAATCCTTTCCAGAAGGTTTTCAGTTGACTTCGACAGAACCATCAGAGGAATCACTGCCTTACAAAATGTGTTTCTTAAATAATAAAACTTGAAAGTTAAAATTACTCCTTGATCCATGGGCTGCAGAAAGGATGTTATGTTAGCAGGCATGAAAACAACATCTATCTCCTTGTACATCTTCATCAGAGCTTTTGGGTGACCAGATGCATTGTCAATGAACAATATTATTTATTTATTTTTTTTTGAGACAGAGTCTGGCTCTGTTGCCCTGGCTAGAGTGCCGTGGCATCAGCCTCGCTCACAGCAACCTCAAACTCCTGGACTCAAGCAATTCTCCTGCCTCAGCCTCCCGAGTAGCTGGGACTACAGGCATGTGCCACCATGCCCGCCTAATTTTTTCTATATATATATATTTTTAGTTGTCCAGATCATTTCTTTCTATTTTTTAGTAGAGACGGGGTCTCGCTCTTGTTCAGGCTGGTCTCGAACTCCTGACCCTGAGCTATCCACCCGCCTCAGCCTCCTAGAGTGCTAGGATTAAAAGTGTGAGCCACTGCGCCCGGCCTGAACAATAATATTTTTAAAGAAAACTTTTTCTGAGCAGTCGGTCTCAATGGTAGGCTTAAAATATTTAGTAAGCCATACTATAAAAAGACGTGCTGTCATCCAGGCTTCGTTGTTCCATTTATAGGGCACAGGCAGAGTAGAATTAGCAAAATTCTTAAGGACCTTATGATTTTTGTAGTGGTAAATGAGAATTGGCTTCAACTTAAAGTCACCAGCTTTAGCCCCTAACAAGAGAGTCAGCCTGTTCTTTGAAGTTTCAAAGACAGGCATTGGTTTCTCCTCTCTAGCTGTGAAAGTCCGAGATGGCATCTTCTTACAATATAAGGCTGTTTCATCTACATTGAAAACCTGTTGTTTAATGTAGCCACCTTCATCAATTGTCTTAGCTAGATTGGGATAATTCATTGCAGTTTCTGCATTAGCACTTGCCGCTTCACCTTGCACTTTTATGTTACGGAGATGACTTCTTTCCTAAAACCTCATGAACCAACTTCTGCTAGCCTCCAACTTTTTAAATGCAGCTTCCTCACCACTGTCAGCCTTCACAGAATTGAAGAGAGTTAGGGCCTTGTCTGGATTAGACTTTGGCTTAAGGGAATGTTGTGGCTGTATCTCTTCAGACTCCTAAAACTTTCTCCATATCAGCAATAGAGCTGTTTTACTTTCTTATCATTTGTGTGTTCACTGGAGTAGCACTTTTAATTTGCTTCAAGAACTTTTCCTCTGCATTCCCAACTTGACTGTTTGTTGCAAGAGGCCTGCCTTTAAGCCTGTCTTTGCTATTAACATGTCTTCCTCACTAAGTTTCATCATTTCTTGATTTAAAGTGAGAGACCAGGCCGGGCGCAGTGGCTCACACCTGTAATCCTAGCACTCTGGGAGACCGAGGCGGAGGATTGTTTGAGCTCAGGAGTTCGAGACCAGCCTGAGCAAGAACAAGACCCCGTCTCTACTAAAAATAGAAAGAAATTAATTGGACAGCTAAAGATATATAGAAAAAAATTATCTGGGCATGGTGGCGTGTGCCTGTAGTCCCAGCTACTCGGGAGGCTGAGGCAGGAGGAATCGCTTGAGCCCAGAAGTTTGAGGTTGCTATGAGCTAGGCTGATGCCACGGCAGTCTAGCCCAGGCACGACAGTGAGACTTTGTCTCAAAAAAAATAAATAAATAAATAAAGTGAGAGACTAGTGATTCTTCCTTTTACTTCAACACTTGGAGGCCATTGTAGGGTTGTTATTTGGCTTAATTTTGATATTTGTGTCTCAGGGAATAAGGAGGCCTGAGAGAGGGAGATAGATGGGGGAACATCAGAATTTCTGAGATTTTCTTCACTTTTTAAAGGCTCCCCAAACGCTTCCAATGTGCAGTTGGTGTGATAGCATCACCAAAGGTCTTGGTAAAGTGCAGATTCTGACTCAGCAGGCTGGGCTGGGGCCTGATAACGTAGACACCTAACAAGCTCTCAGGTGATGCAGATGCTGCTGGTTCATGGACCACACCTTGAGGGTCACTATTTCAGGGCAGTGCTTCTCAGTCTTGACTGCACATCAGAATCATTGTAGAAGCCTAGAAAAATGCTGATGCCCAAGCTGCCATCCTGGAAATTGGGATTCAGTTGGTCTCGATCGAGGCCTCGGCATCGGGAGGCCCCCAGGTAATTCCACTGCTCTGGTCTTTCTCCCAGGGTCTCCCCTCCAGCTCCCCAGCCCCACAGCCTCCACCCTAACTGCGTCTTCTCCACCGCCTTTCCTCACTGATGCTCTCTAGTGTCTTTAGCGTGGTTCGACAGCAGCAAGGAGGGCATCCAGGCTCCCAGACATCTCTCTCCAGGTGCAGACGTTTCCACCATCAGCAGTTCCTCTCTGTGTGTTGAGCATCACTCTCTCCTCGGGGTCCTTTTAAGAATATAACATTCCTAAGAATGATAGCATATTACATCTCTAACAAATCTCCATGAAACGCTCCTACCTGGCCTCCCTACTTCCCGCTGGCCTCGCTCCCATCCAATCTCCAAAATGCAGCCAGAAGGCTTTTTCTAAAATGCAAAATCAAATTGCACCCTTGCTTAGACCCTCCAGTGGTTCCTGTTGCTTTCTCTGGGACACTCCAGCCCATCTCTCCCTCCTGCAGCCTCCCTTTACCAGCCACGTTCCAGCCACTGGCTTCCACGCAGCCCTGGAACCTGCCCAGCTCCCCTGGACTTTGTTCCTGCTCCTCCTTAGCTTCTGAGGCCAACTCCCCCTGCAAGGCTCAGCCCAACAGGTGCTGCCAGGAAGCGCCCTTGACCCCTGTCCCCCAAACCCAGGAGTCAGAGTGAGGAACACACCCTTGATGGCAGGCCCATGACCCTACTAACCTGCCCCGTGTGTCCACGGTGCCTCCACTGTGCTCACACAATGCTTGGTGAGGAAGAGAGGAAGGAAATAAATTAAGCATTTGAGTGAAGAAGGGGGAAATAACTGAAAGAAGGAAAAAGAAGGAAAAAGAAACGAGGTGTCCACCCTGCAGACACCCTTCTCACAGCTTTATGGGGTCGTTCCACTCTGGATCTTCGGGATGGCTGTTCCTTCTCTGCAGAATGTCCTATAGCCAACAGTGGCTCTGGCCCAGGCTCCAGGTTTCCTTGAAGGGTCAGCAGAAAATAAAAAGATGATTCAACAAACTCTTGCCAGACACATTGTCTATGTCTGGTAACTCTCAAAAGGCCCAGCCCTAATTCAAAAAGAATGACTCAGGCTGGGTGTGGTGGCTCACGCCTGTAATCCTAGCACTCTGGGAGGCCGAGGCAGGTGGATCGCTCAAGGTCAGGAGTTTGAGACCAGCCTGAGCAAGAGCGAGACCCCTGTCTCTACTAAAAATAGAAAGAAATTATCCGGACAACCAAAAAAATATATATATATAGAAAAAATTAGACGGGCATGGTGGCACATGCCTGTAGTCCCAGCTACTCAGGAGGCTGAGGCAGGAGGATCGCTTGAGCCCAGGAATTTGAGGTTGCTGTGAGCTAGGCTGATGCCATGGCACTCTAGCCAGGGCAACAAAGCCACACTCTGGCTCAAAAAAAAAAAAAAGAATGACTCAGCTTCATAAAAATTAGAAACATTTTTCACTGGAAATGAAAATTTATATACCCCGCTGTGATTATTGAACCCCGACCTTTGGGGGGCTGTGTCTCTCAAAGCCGGCCTTTCTGCCAAGCTGAGCTGAATCCCAAGGGAAGATGGTGCAAACGTTACTTCCATTGTGACCTTTCTCTCTCCTCTGTGCTCTCCCTTTTCTCTGTCCTTGTACAGTCCACCACCTTCTCTCTCCACACTGTTGGTTTCTTTTCAATGTTTCCTGGTGTGACTTGATTCAGTTAGAGCCCTAGCCTGCCTTTACACAGGCCCACATGTCCAGCTTTGAAAATCCTGGCCTGGAACACACCCTGTCCCGCCTAGGTCAGCTGCCCTTGGCCTGGCTGTCTCCCCAGACTGCCCATGATGGATGAGAGGTTCACTCTGGCCACTCCCACTAGCATAGTGGGCATCGTGGGCTATTCCCAGTGGGCACGTTGTCATGCAAATGAGTGACAGGGACATTGAATCCTTTCTGATATGAGAAAACAGAAGCCAATCATTTGACAATTATGATGTTTTACTGTTGTTAGTAATAAGATACTAGTTAGTTTCCTTAAAAATGAATCAAAATGCATTCCATGTATTCTAAACCAGAGACCTTAAACTTTAACATGCATGTAAAACACCTCTGAAAAGGTAATTAGTGCTATGTTTCCTTTCATGAAGAGGTTCAGAGATTTGCTTGGGATAGACACACCTTTAAAAATACAGTTTTTTGAGTTTTTAGAACAATCTGAGTAGATGGTGTAATTCCTTCTGGTAGAGCACAATGTAGAGCATGCTGGGAGTTCAGTAATGATTTAATGAAATAATTAGTTCATGAATTGAGAGAGTGGGGGGGTGGGATTTGCCCAGCTGTTGCACACCATTGTCGTTTGTTGGGTTCCTGGCCTATCGCTGAGCTCCTTAGACGGTAGTGTAATGCCTGGCACACAGTAGGAGCTCAATAAATGTTTGTTGAATACAACTGTTTGTCTGATGGCTGTGTCAGTAAGGCATATGTAAAAAGAAATTGACCCACTCTGAAAACTCCCTTTGGATTTTAGCCAAAACTCTATTTCAGCAAATGCTATTAGGATTAAAGATACATTTATTTGCAGGAAGAAATAAGATGGAAAGTCTCTCTTTTTTTTCTCATTGTGTTTAAAAAGAAAATCTTTTGAAATCAGCCTCTGCCATTTCTTATCCATCAGCATTACATTAATATGATATGTTGCTGTGAAAATGCCTTCCTTAAACACATCAAATGGATTAACGCTGGCACTTTATCAGGTACAATTTCTGTTTCCATAAAACATCTTTAGACACATAAAAACTGCTTAAATGAGAAGGAGAAAATCTTTCCCTTCTCTCACCATCCAGTCAACTCGATGGAAAAAGCTGACACTTCTAGAGGCTCCTACTTTGTCCCCTCCACAGGAGCTGTTGCTTTGTGAAGGAGCCGACTCGCTCAGAGAGTCCCTCTCTCCCTAACTGCTCTAACAGCCCAGGGAGCCAAGCCGCTGACCCGCAGGGCTTTAGCCAGCACTGGCCAGGTGGAAGGACAGGAAGGCAGCAAACGGGGGAACAGAAGTGAGCGGGATTAACTCCTTGCACATTGCTTGGAGAATCTTCCTAGTTCCTGTCCTGGGAACAGTGGAGGAATAGGGCAGAAGCTAACTTGAGGTCATCTCGATGGATGCCCCAGAAATGCAGTCCAGCACACCTGCGTAAACCATTATTTCCTGGAGCACTCTGCACGCTCCTGCCCGTGTATTATTAACTCTTAGCCTCTGATGCGCAAGGACTACACTAGGCTAGTGGTTCCCAAAATGTGGACCCTGGACCAGCAGTAGCATCATCACCTGGGACTCGCTACAAATGCCAATCCTGGGCCCCACTCCAGATCCCCCAAGTGAGCCATCAGGGTGGTAACAAGCCCTTTGAGGGATTTGTATGCATGCTCAAATTTGAGAACCACTGGGCAAATCCTGGGGAGGAAACGTTCTCCTTTTCAGCTGACTAGGGTTTCCATCAATTTTTCAAATTCGCTTGTGGTCCCCACCAGCTGAAGGCTAAGCTCATCATTTGTTGCAACTCTGAAGGGTTTTCAGAAGGAGGGAAAGAAAATAACATATATTGAGTGCCTGCGATGGACAGACTGTCACAAACCTGTCATGTGCCTTGTTTCTTTAATGCTCAGGATAATTCTTTCAAGTAGATATTAGGCCATGGGCTGAATCTTGTCCCCCGCCCCCATAATACAGTGAAGCCACAGCACCCAGAACCAGTTGCTGTGACTGTATTTGGAGATAGGATCTTTAAAGAGGTGATTAATTTAAAATGAAGCCAGTAGGGTAGGCTCTAAGCCAATCTGACTGATGTCCTTATAAGAACAGGAAATTTAGACATCCAGAAACTCCAGGGTCTCAGAGAAAAGGCCACCGTCTGTAAGCCAAGGAGAGAGGCCCCAGAAGAAACCCCCTTGCCAGCTCCTTGATCTTGGGCTTCCAGTCTCCAGACCGTGAGAAATAAATTCGTGTTGTTTAATCTATCCAATCCGTGATACTTTGTTACGGCAGCCCTAGCAAACTAACACAGTGGGCAAGAAAGTGTTTCTCTGGACAACCCTAATACAACCATTTTAAAAAATCCAGACGGTAAAGATAATCATACCTAACCCTTATTCAATATTCATTATTAGGTACATTGCAAGTATATCTCATGTGCCTGGCCTAATAATGCTACTATGTAGGTCTGATTAAACGTCCATTTTACAGATGAGGCACTGAGGCTTAGAGGAGAAATGAGTTGCCCAATTCGGCGCAGCTGGCAGATGGTAGAGACGAGTTTTGAAACCAAGCAGTTAGAGCCCAGGGTTTGTGGATGAACCACCATTCTCCACAGCCTCCCCATTTCAAGGAGGCTTCACATTCTCCCCGTGTGAATACTTGAAGTTCATTATTTAGTGTTCACATCAGTTCATGGGCTGTCACTCTTATTATCTCACTTTGACAAATAAGAAAACTGAGACTCACCTAGGTGAGGTGGTTCATGCCTGTGCTTTGGGAGGCTGGGGTGGGAGATGGCCTGAGGCCAGGAGTTCCAGACCAGCCTGGGCAACATAAGCGAGAACCCCGTCTCTAAAAAAAAAAAAATGAAAAACATTAGCCGAGCATGGTGGCGTGACCCTGTAGTCCCAGCTACTCAGGAGGCTGCGGCAGGAAGATCGTTTGAACCCAGGAGTTCGAGAACACAGTGAGCTATGATGGGACCACTACACTCCAGGCTGAGCGAAAGAGCAAGACCCTATCTCTAAAAAAAAGAAAACTAGCTGTAATCCTAGCTCTCTGGGAGGCCGAGTCTGGCGGATTGTTTGAGCTCAGGAGTTCGAGACCAGCCTGAGCAAGAGCGAGACCCCGTCTCTACCAAAAATAGAAAGAAATTAATTGGACAGCTAAAAATATATAGAAAAAATTAGCCGGGCTTGGTGGCGCATGCCTGTACTCCCAGCTACTCGGGAGGCTGAGGCGGTAGGATCGCTTGAGCCCAGGAGTTTGAGGTTGCTGTGAGCTAGGCTGACGCCATGGCACTCACTCTAGCCAGGGCAACAACGTGAAACTCTGTCTCAAAAAAAAAACAAAAAAAAACTGAAAGAGAACTTCAAAGTCACGTGGGCCAACCTCCTCCCTGGAATGATAAAGAGACAGTCCCAGGTAGGGTGGTCCTGCGTGGGTGAGGGACTTGCTACCCAAAAGGTGCAGCTGATTCTGGCAGGGACAAGCTTGTCCCCAACAGCGAACGCGTCCACGGTGCCAGACACACGGTCAGCACTTTGTGATCATCAACTCCTTTCCGTCTGCAGCAACCCCGCGAAACAGATACCCTCCTCACCCTCACTGCACAGCTTAGGCCCAGAGAGGCCAAAGAAACAGCGGCAGCCGCGCACTGGCAGCAGGGACCCTGCGCTTTCCTGCTATGCACACTGTGGCAGGCAGAGAAATGGCTCCCAAAGACATCCCCGTTCTAACCCTGAAACCTGTGAATCCACCCGACCCCAGTCTCCAAGATTTTCCTAACTCTGTCCCTCCATCCTCCCGGGCTGTCGGCCCAAAAGCCAGGGATGCGCCTTGGATTTGTTTGGGGCTTCAGTCTCTTAAAGATCAAAGTATCTCTCGCCTCCTCACATCTCACATGGCCAAGGGGCTTTGCAGGTGTGAAGCTAAGGGTGTTCAAGTGGGAGGTGAGCTCAGATCACCCAGGTGAGCCCAACATCAGCCCAAGCGCCCTCATGAGAGGGAGAGCCGGGGTCAGAGGGAGGGATTTCAGGATGCCACACCGCTGGCTTTGAACACGGAAGATGGGGCCACCAGCCAAGGAATGCAGTGGCTTCCAGAAGCTGGGAAAGCCAGGAAAGATGCTCCCCTGGAGCCTCCAGCAGAAACACAGGCTGGCCCACACCTTCACGTCAGCCCAGGCAGACCTATTTCAGACTTCTTACCTTCAGAACTGCAGGCTACTCGATGTGTGTTGTTTTAACCCACTAAGTTCGTGGGCTTCTCTTACCGCAGCCACAGGAGACTCGCACACACACAGACCAGGGTTCAATCTTGCCTCTGCCACTTTCTAGAGGCTATTTGCCCGTTGGCCCTGCCGCCACGTGAGAACGCAGCAAGACGGCGCCAGCTATGAAGCACAGAGCCCTTACCAGACACAGCTGAACAGACTCGGTGTCTAGCGAGTGGACCTGAGGGAAACATCCCTCCTGCTGCGTGGCCTCCAAGCACCTCCGCCCCTTTGGGCTGTTCTTCCTTCTGCCTGGGCTGCCTCTCCCCAGCCTCAACCACTCCACCTGCCGCACACACCTGCACCCTAGAGACGCACCAGAGAGTTTTCCCATGGGGGCATGGGGGGCAGCGTGAGGACACGTAGGCAGAACCCCTGATCATCCCCTCCGTGGCTCCATTCTACCTCCCCTGTCCCTGTCCCCTGGGCACTGTCTTACGGCCATGCAGTGCCTAGCAAACACAAAGGTGGAGACGCTCCCATAAGCCAGGTGTGAATCGTAATCCAGGAACAAAGGAGGGCACAGGCGGAGGAGGGGCAGGGGAGAGCTCGTTCGCAGCGCACCCCTCTGTCCTTGGGCACTATCCTCCAACCGGCCAGCGCAGCAGGGCTGGTCACCGACAGGCTACCAATGAGCAGACAGAGTCGGCAGCTCCAGGCCGCCCAGCCAGTACCTGGTGGCGCCAGGACTTGAACCCAGGCCCTCCTGCTCTCAGGCGTGGCCTCTGCTCCTCAAGGCCGCTCTGCAGGGTGGGCCGTCTGGGTGGCTTCAGTGCTTCCCTCATGTTCAGCAGGGGAGGGGAGGGGAGAAGCGGGAAGGAGGAAGGGGCCGGGAGAGAAGGATGCAGGGAAGCCCAGGAGAGAGGAAGGAAGTGCACTCACTCGACACAAGGACCCCCGCCCCGTCTGGTCATAGCCTGTGTGGTGTGTGTGGGCGCACACGTGCACCAACACCACTGACCCCACTAAACGCCACTACGCACCACGGAAAGACAGAAAACACCATCCTGAGGTCCACGCCTTCATGCACCCATCCACTTTATCTTTGCATCTTTAACGCAGTTGTAATTTGTGTGCTCCTGTCACTGAGCTAAGCACGTGGCCTCTGGTACCACGTCGTGCCCTCGTATCCCAACTAGGAGGTTGGTACTTTAGATCCCCATTTAACAGCTAAAGAAACTGAGGCTCAGAGTGATAAGGCTCACCCAGGGGCACACAACTAGGAAGTGCCCAAACTGGACTCTGAAGTTGGGTGTTCTGGCCTCCAGCCCCAGTGCTGGGTACCCCCAGCTGGTGGCCTCCTGTGCCAGCCTACACTGGGCCTGGGGCACGGGGTGAGTGGGCAGTGTCTGCCCCAGGGACTCCCAGCTCAGTAGGCTGACAGTCAAAGAGGGGGAGATGGTGCCATTGGTACCGAGAGTCTGCAAAATGGTGAGCGACTCATGGTAAAGTTCCAAACAAAATCTGTTTCCCCCTCATTTTATGCAGTGATTGTATTCCTGGAAAATTCAGTGAATATCAAAACTAGGCAAAAAATACTTTGTGTTTCATTGTTATATGGAATTAGGTTCTACAACTGGATGATGAGAAATTAGTTCTTTGCCTACAGGAATAGCTGGAGGGGACGTCCCAAAGTCACGTGGAAAGCAGGACAGCTCTTCTTGGCGGAGGACTGCCCATGAATGCCAGCCACCCCTTAGCCATTGTGACCATTGGAGAGTGCCCCAAACATTTCCAGTGTCCCCTTTGAAGTATTACTGCTCTAGAACGAAGTTGTCTAGAGTCCCCAGGGAACTGAGCAAAGAAAGGATTATGCCATGTAGACGCTTTCTGACTGTCCTTTCATAAGAATAATCCTTCTTGATTTTGAGATTTTTTTTTTTTCGAGACACAGTCTCACTCTGTCACCCGGGCCAGAGTGCTGTAGCATCATCACAGCTCTCAGCAACCTCATACACCTGGGCTCAAGCGATCCTCCTGCCTCAGCCTCCCAAGTAGCTAGGACTAGAGGCCTGCGCCACCATGCCCGGCTAATTTTTTCTATTTTTAGTAGAGATGTGGTCTCACTCTTGCTCAGGCTGGTCTTGAACTCCTGTCGTCAAGTGATCCTATGGCCTCAGCCTCCCAGAATGCTAGGATTACAGGCGTGAGCCACCCCGCCGGCCTTTCGAGATTAAATTTTGTTCTCAATATATCTATTTGGCAATCCCACCCAGAATGAAACACCAGTTATCCTCAATGGTAACTGAGAGTTGGCAACTCAATCCTACTCCCAAATTTTAACTTAAATTGTTAAACACGTTGTTGAGGTCCACAAAATCCCAAACGGGGGACTCCTGAAGTGCAATGGGAAGCACATGAAACTTAGAGTGAGGAGAACTTGCCCAGGGAAGCCAGCTTGCACTGGCCACTGTTTCTCACAGTCCGCGTTTCTGCTCTGCTGACACCAACAACAACAGCTCTAATACAATTGAGGGCTCAAAATGTGCTTGGTGCTATTCTACCTGAGTTTCATGTATTAACTGCTTTATCATCCTGACAGCAATCTGCGGTACACTTTATTATCCCCATTATACAGATGAGAAAATCAATCGAGGCACAAATAAGTTAAAAGGACGAGCGAGTGGTGGAGCCTGGTACCAGCAGTTAGCCCTGAGCCCGTGCCCTAATCACCTGGAAGTGATACCTCCAGCTGCAGATACCTGCGGGAACTGGCAAGAGAACTGATATTGAAAGGTTTTTGCAAAGGCAGGAGGGCTTATTCCACAGCTTAAGAGTTTTATGCGGAGTTTCCTTACAGGATAAAGAGAGGAGCTAAACCTTTTTCCAATCCAACCGGGAGGCTCACACATGCAGATGAGGGGTGGAGACCAAGGGACAATAGAGCCCCAGGAGGTGATTGTGGCCCAAAGACATCCCTCTGTCCCTCTCATTCAGCAAATGTTTTTTGGGCGCCTCTTTGGTGCCAGGCAAGCGTCTGAGGGGTCCGGAGGCCCTGGCAAGCTCTAACTGGGCTTTAAAAAGCTCACCTAATCTTGGGGACAACAGGCGGGGGGCAGGCGTGGCAGAGATCCATAATGTGCCCCTGGGAAATGATGGCAGCAGGGACGGGGCGGAGGAGGGGGAACCCCAGTGCTTCCTGCCAGGGTTTCCTCCTCAGTGAGGCCCCTGTCCCTTTGGGCCCCCCAGGTGGCGTCTGTACTCTTGAACCCGGCTCCTCAGACTGGCCCAGCTGCAGGGTCGGAACACCTGGGAGCTTATCAGAAACGTAGATTTCTGGGCCCGCCCTGACTTACCGAACCGGACCCTCGATTTTAACAGGAGCCCCAGATGATTCGTGCGCCGCTAAAGCTGGAGACGCAGCGCTGCAGGGCATGCCGTTCGCTGCGCAAATACTCGCGGGGCGCCCACCTCGTACAAGGCGGCAGGCACCCGGGTGGGCGCGGAAGAACGCGCCCAAGAGCCGAAAGCAAACAGATGCCGACGGATGCTGAGTGAGGGAGGCTTTTCCGAGGAGACGAAATCGAACCTCGACTGAAAGTCAAGAAGGGGCGGCCCCGCCGAGATTTGGGGCGAGCGTGCTCCAGGCAGAGGGAACAGCACGTGCGGAGGCTCTGGGGCTGCCGGCAGAGAGAGCCCAGGCGACTGGCACCGGGCGCGACGGGGAAGGAAAGCGCCGCCCGCAGGGCCGGCTGCCTCCCCGGGAAGCCTTTGCTGACGCCCCTGCGGGCCCACGTCTGAGCCGGAAGCCCCAGGCTTTCCTTGACAGCACCGCGTTCTGCAAGGGTTTGAGTAACGGCCATTTCCCCAGGGTAGGACACCTTCTACTGGCATCCCTTTATTTAATCCCGCCGTGCCCCCTGAGGCGGGTACTCGTAACGTCCCCATTTTCACATGAGGAAACTGAGGCTCAGAGAAGTTCCTGAGACCCCACCCTGGCTCCTCCATTTTGTTTCCTTTCTTCCTGTTTTGCCAGGGCTCACCCGAGCAGGGTGCAGGAGTCCAGCTCAGTTGAAGGCAGAGCCCCCCTCAGTTTTTTGTTTTCCCAAAGCTGTGCTTTTACATCCAAACGTGTCCAAAAAATCCATGTCTTGTTATTTCATTTCCCAGAGAAAACGCTTAAAAACCAGCCCTTTCTGGTGACTAGAAGCAGACAACAGGGAAAGAGACGGGTGCAGCTTCCCTGTCCTTTGGTACCTTCAGACGGGAATAAAGTTTCAGTGGCGGGTGGAGTCAGGGCATATTAAAATCACAAAAGAAAGGCATCTTTAAACTATCTGAAAGTAGGGTTTTGTAAACCGTGCTTATCTGGGCCTCCATCTGCATGCATAATCTGCCTTCTTATCTGGCTTTATGGCACTGTACCTGGGTGGCCAGCAAAATCCCCATCCCTGCCCCACCTCCAGGCCCCCAATCCCCAGCAAGACTTTCTTTTGTTAATTTCAAACACCCCTGCTTTCCCCTCCCAGAGTGGAGAGGAGGGAAGGGCAGGGTGGGGCAGGAAGAAACGGCCGCCTTGGCTAGGAATTTACCCTAAAACATAATCAAGGGTACCCTAAAGCTATAAGAATATGGATTCAAATGACCAAAATGCCCATCAATAGGGGCTTTGTTTAATAATTGTGAAAAATCTACATGATGAAATATGATGCAGTCATTTTGCATGGCATTGAGGATTACATATTAACATCACCACTTCTGTTACTTTTTTTTTTTTGAGACAGAGTCTCACTCTTTTGCCTAGTCTAGAGTGAGTGCCCTGGCATCAGCCTAGCTCACAGCAACCTCACACTCCTGGGCTCAGGCGATCCTCCTGCCTCAGCCTCCGGAGTAGCTGGGACTACAGGCATGCGCCACCATGTCCGGCTAGTTTTTTCTATGTATTTTTAGTTGTCCGATTAATTTCTTTCTATTTTTAGTAGAGACGGGTCTTGCTCTTGCTCAGACTGGTCTTGAACTCCTGAGCTCAAACAATCTGCCCGCCTCGGCCTCCCAGAATGCTAGAATTACAGGCGTGAGCCACCGCGCCCGGCCTGCTGTTACATTTTTAAACAACAAGGCAGGTTACCAAACAGCGTAAGAAGTATGGCTCCATTTTGTAAAACAAGCATGTAAATATAAATATAATTTACAATGTTGAGCTAATAATGGCTTAACTTTGATCACACTCTTATTACAGTAAGTAATTGAAATATTATTTTTTCCAAATCTCACAACAATACTGTGAAGTTGAGCTATCACTCTCTCTACAGATGAGGAAGAAGGCTTTGAGATAGAAAATATTTTGCCCAAGGTCACCAAAAAGGATTAGTGCTTTCATTTACCTGTGTTATCTAAAAAATAAAAATAAATTTGGACTTTCTACTATTTTAATTTTAAAAATCACCCAGGGATTGAACCATATGAAACTGCAGATATTTGGTTGTCATGACTTACAAAAATGACAATTTCAGGCCAGGCTTGGTGCCTCATGCCTGTAATCCTAGCACTCTGGGAGGCCAAGGCGGGTGGATCGCTCAAGGTCAGGAGTTCGAGACCAGCCTGAGCAAGAGCGAGACCCCATCTCTACTAAAAATTAGAAAGAAATTAATTGGACAACTAAAAATATATAGAAAAAATTAGCCGGACATGGTGGCGCATCCCTGTAGTCCCAGCTACTTGGGAGGCTGAGGCAGAAGGATTGCTTGAACCCAGGAGTTTGAGGTTGCTGTGAGCTAGGCTGACGCCACGGCACTCACTCTAGCGTGGGCAAAAGAGTGAGACTGTGTCTCAAAAAAAAAATGACAGTTTCACATGGTTCAGCCTAATACATATATACAGTTTATGAATAATTTGTAACTTATAAATAATTATAAACAAAAATATGTATTGTTAAACTGTGCACATATTTTGGGGGTAAATAGTCAAATATATTGTCCCAGTGGAGTACACAATAAAAACAAATTCAGACACATTGTGCTGGCTCTCTGGAGGGTGGGGGTGGGGGCGTGGGCCAGTGGTGGGCTGGGAGAAAGTTGCTCTTACCAGCTCTATTTCTGAGCCATTAAGATCCAGAACATTAGGTAAAGAATTAGAATGGCTTGAGGGGTTAACAATGGCATTTGGAAAATTTCTGACCTTTAAACCCAATTCTCTGTGGACATCCTAAGGTAGTGACCATCTTAATAACAACAGCAGCAAGCTTCCCAGGGCCAACCACAAACCAGGAGCTGTCCTGAGCATGTATGTTCATTAAGTCTTCCTGCTATCGCTATGGGGGGCTACTCTTACTATCACCCCCACTGTATATATGAGAAACAAAAGCCCAAGGTCACCAGACGGTAAGCAGGGGAGCCAGGACTGGAACCAACTTTGACCTTGACCACTGCACCTGTCACCTGCATGCCGCCTCCCCTTGGATTCCCCCCTCCTTCCAGATAGGCATCACAAGGAGACCGGCTTGATAGGCAATGCCGTCATCATCAACGCTGAAAGCACCACACAATTCGCCCCAGCGCCCCCGGAGCCTGCACGCTGTGCACGTAGCTCAGGCACCTGCCATTTTGAGGCAGCCAAGGGGTCATTTTGGCTCAGCCTAAAAATGTGCTGCGGTGTAGACAATAAATGCCTCATTGCATCAATGAGCCACATACCAGATAAAATCTACATTCAACTCTGATGAACCCAGGTTCCCAAAAGTCCTGTCAAAAACCCCCGTTTCATTCCACAGATAGGAAGTTATTCTGCTGATATCCACTCAAGTATAGGCGAAGGTCTCCCTACAGGAATACCCATCATAAAATCATGGGTAGTAGCAAATAGCTGGACACAACCAAAATGCTGTTATATAAATTATGGTTCATCCATTCAACTTTTAAAAAGAACACGGTAGACTTATGTGTTCTGACCCGGCCCCCTCGGCAAGAAGAGCTATAACGTGCGTGTGCTGGGGGGGGCAAGGACAGGAGGCGCAGGACGGCGCGGTCTGATAATCGAGGGTGTGCCGTGGAAGCCAGAGTTCCTGAGTTTGAATCCCAGCTCAGCCACCTGCTGTGTGGTCTTCTTCGGCAAGTTACTTAACCCCTCTGCTCCTCCATTTTCGTGTCTGTGAAACACTGCGAGGATTAAAGGGGCGATTATACGTTAAGATCTTAGAACAGTGTTTCTCCAGACATCAAGTTCCACTAAGGCTCAGTCCAGGGGCTTCAGGCCCAGCCCAGTGGCCCCTTGTGGGGTAGAACTGAATGATTCTAAGCGTGGACAATTCCCTGAGCATTGACCCAATGACAGGGGCCGGATTGAAGCCCTGGACACACGGGGCCAGGCAGGCCTCGTAAATATCTCCAGTGGCTGACGGTGGGGGCTGTTTCTGTGTCAACAACGTCCGCCCCGTCCACAATAACGCGGCCAATGCGTCATCCAGGCGCATCTAGAGAGAATCCTGATATCTAGAGAGAAGATCAAAAGCCAGATAAAGCTCTTGACTTCAAATGCTGGTAATTAATTTGAAAATTTTTAGCAGTATGAGGCAAACGGAACACATCTGGGCCACATTTGGCCTGTAATCCTCCAGCCTGCAATGTCTGGGTTAAAATTGAAGTGATTTGTTATCCCAAACTTTTGGGGCCGTTTCATGGGACCAAGAGGCCACGTTTCCTGGTCATTTTCGATGGATTCTCTAAGAGCCCTAATCACATTTCAAGATTCACCAAAACTGGCAAGCAAAGAAATAAAACTTCTAAAGAACTTTTCACCAAGTTCCATGTCAATATAGCTAGTTAGGGAGAATATTCCAAGTTCACGTGAAAGACCTTAACGGATGCGGAGGTTAGCTAAGAAGCCAACGGTCAGCCCAGCCTCCTGCAAAGCAAAAACCAGTAGCCTGGGGTGGAGGAAAGAAAGGCGAGAAGGAAAAAAGCCAACATGTTAACAGTAAGTGCGGAGATAGTATTATGGAAAGAGCTGCCCGGTAACCTGTTAGAACAGAAGAGTATGTTTGACTTTCGTCTCCAGGAAATAAACTGAGAAAACGTGAGACGCAGAGACAACCAGAACTTTCTAACTACATGCTCATCATTAAGCTACTGCGTGGACTTTAACTGTTTTGTCTGTCCAGACCACTCTCCTTCCTCTGAAAACTGAGCCCCTCTTCTTCTGGTTAATGCTCCGCCCCTCTGGACCACGTGGTTCCCGTGGGAGCCTGGGCCTCCAGATGACCCAACGCCTTCATCCAGGAGTGCTCACCTCACCTGAGCTGAGCCACTGGGAGCCTCCCCTATTTCAGGACTCACTGAGTCATTTACCACACTGAGCACTTCAAGGCTGTTTTTCTCCAGCATGGCAAGGTCTGCTTTGAGCAAGCTGTGCCCACTCTCCCTCCCAGGAGAACACCACTGACCCATCCTTGGTTCTACACCATTCCAGAAGCCCAGCAGCACTGCAGTTCCTTTCACGGCTTGGTCAGGTGGCCCCTCTTTGAACTTGAGGCAGCCCATGGAGTATCGCTTTGCTTTTTTGAGCTGGGTGTCAGTCACTTGTCATTGCTGTCTTTCATCAGAAGAGAGCTGATGAAAACGGGTGAGATACTACCGTGCACAGACAGGAGGTAGGCTTGCACATCCTGGTAGTGCTCCAGCCTGCGCCGAGTGCTGTGCTCCCTGGGAGGCTCCTGGGTACCCAGAGAAGCGAAGCAGCTCACCAGCAGGGCCACAGACTCCTCTCAGCGAAATCCGCCCTTCGAGGCTATCCAACCACCCAGCGATACACCACATTTTCCTCTCATAAACACATCCTTCAAAACAGTGTTATCCTTCCTCTAGTTCTCCCCTTCCTTGTAATTCAAAGTGCCTTTTTAAGGCAAGAAAAATTTGGCAGCTTTAGCAAAGCAAAGAAAAAAAGGTTGGCTGTCATAAGTGAAGAATGTAAAATTTTTATTAAGCTTCAAAATAGCTTGAGGGGGAAAAAAAGAAAAACAATGATCAAGTCGTTGGGGGCACAGAGGTGTTTCGTAAAGAGGGAAAATTAAAGATCATAGAATTAGCATTATTCATTTACATAAAAATTTATTTAAAGTCCTAGGTAAATGATTAAAATAAAATGTACTCAATTTTGGAAATTTACAAATAATGATCTAAATTAAGCCTTAAATCCAACATAAAGCGTTTCGGTATAGGGGTGTTTGTTTGTTTAAAACAAAAGTTCCACTTATGTTGTAGGAAGGCTTACAGGCCAGTTTCTTTCGCAATAACGTATTTCTAAAGCACACTTCGTGTGTCCAGAAGAGAGCTCAGGAGTCCCCAACCATATGGATAACTCTTTTTTTTCCCACAAAGTCACAGTACATGGAAAACCAGAAGCTTAAGAGAAATCTACTCTTGTGATAAGTTATTCAAATCTGGACATTGTCATCATGGAAAAGAAACCAAGGCTCATTCCAGATTTTCTTTTTGAGGGCAGCAGTGCTTTGGACAGAATGCTCTCTTCCCTTGAGGAAACCACATATTTTGAAAAGGGGATTTTTTTTTTAAACAAAGAAGGCCTGCTCTAAATGCATTTCAATGGTATGACATTCTTTTTCCACTCTTGCATCACCTGCTGACATGGACACTCTATGGACCACGAACACAACAGGTTAAGAAGAGCTGATGAGAAGTAAGAAGGGGAAAGGTAACTTCGCAGTGGAGAAACCTCGCAAACATGACCTCAGCCGTGTGAGCAAGGTCAGCATCAACAGTGATAAGTCCTGCTGACAGTGTGTGTCCTTGAGACGCTGTGATGAGAAGGGCACTGCACCTCTGTGACCTTCCTCCCAAACACCCATCACCTAGGCCACTTGTGTGAATGAAATGAGACAAATCTTAATTGAGAGACACTCTACAGACCCCAACCTGTGCTCCTCAAAACTGTCACGGTCATCAAACACAGAGAAAGTCTGAGAAACTGTCACAGCCAAGAGGAGCGTAAGGAGACATGATGTTGCCTAAATGTCATGTGCTGTCCTGGGTAGGATCCCGGAACCGGGAAACAACATTAGGGAAAACTAAGAAAATTTGTATCAAGTAAGGACTTTGGTTAATAATAAAGTATCAATATTAGTTTATTAATTATAACAAATGTACAATACTAGTATAAGAAGTTAATAATAGAAGAAACTGGGAAATTCTCTGTACCGTATTTGCAATATTTTTGTAAATCTAAAATTATGCTAAAATGTAAAGGTTATTTAAAAAGACATACATATCGTGATTTATATGTTTTTTACTTGCTGGAAGAAAAAAATGTTTTAAAAATTGATTTTAAAAGCTAATTGTTTTATGTTGGATTTAAGACTTAATTTAGATCATTATTTACAAATTTCCAAAATCAAGTATATTTTATTTTTCATCAATACTTTTTATCATTTATCTAGGATTTTATTATGTAATCAAAATATCACTAAGACTATGTTTAAAGTTTTAGAAAAACTAGAAAACATAAAGAGAAATTAAAAAACAAAAAATGTACAAGCAGTTGCACGGACGCCGATTGGCTGGGTGGTGACCAGCCCAGTGTGCATCTTGCCTCGACTTTCCCTCCATTATCTAAGCCAGAGTAAGCAGGATTTCCACTCACCTGCAATTAAATAAACTTCATCAAGTGTCTTGGGTCGGGAGCCTGCGTTGGAGAATCCTGACAGTGCCCCTTTTCAACGCTAAGCCAGGGTCGGGAAGAATACCGAGTGCTGGCTGGAAGCCGCTGGCACCTGCCCCTTTTTTCAATTTATCTGAGGAAAAATCATATTCAGATTTTTGCCTGCACTCCAAGGATTAAAAAGGGGGCCAAGAGGAGAGATGAGGAGGGAGACGGAACCTTCTCTTTGAACAAGAAGAGAGACATTGTTGGCACCAGAAAGGCTGGGCCAAAGAGGAGGGCCACGTTGACAGGGGCTTAGTCAGCTGCTGGCGTCGAGATCTAGAGAGAAAGTTGGGCAGGCTGACAGTGAGCCCACAGGTGGGTGTGAGGGTGGAGTCTGGATTTCCACCTAGCCCGCTCAGAACTCATTTTCTTTTGGCTCGCTGGACTTCCTGTTTTCAAAGGGAAGGAGGTGTTATTAAAGAAAAGCCTCTCCAGGCTTACTGGACAGCTAGCATTTCTCACAAAGCACTGTTTTTTGCTGCATTCAGTGCAGATGAATCAGACCAATCAGACCAGCGGTTCCAATTTATTTTATACAAAACAGGGTTCTGTGATGCTGGGAAGGTCCTCAGCAAGGCCAGTGGATTTTATTGAGAGCAGAAGAATGAATGAATCATTCCAAGATGTTAGACAAAACCCAAACACACCCAGTTTTTCCCACCGAAACCGGGCTGGTGTCTGGCCTTTCAGGGACGAGCAAGCCACGCGGGCTGCGAGGGCCCTTGCTTCCCACCCAAGACTGTTCCTTGCAACTGTCTCTTGCTGCGCGAGGCTTGTTTGGGAGCTGGAAATGCCACTCCACTCCACCTCGGGCTCAGCTTCCTGTTTTCCCACCTAACTGATCTCAAATCCAGGAGTAAAGGCACCCTAATAAGAAAACATATTCTTGTTTTTAAAAGTTGCAACCTGCTCTCCAAAGCCAATTTTGGGCCAAGTCCATGTACATTACCCAGTCTACAAGCTGTGGCCCCACCTCAGTCTAATTGTGAGAAGAGACCTGAGACAGCGATCTGAAAGCTTCCCCAAGACCCCATCTCAGCTCCGGGGGTGACTCCGAATGCGCTCAAGTGTTTCTGGCAAATTAGCGAGGCCAAGGGAAGGCGGCCCCCATCTACATGAGAGTCCCGTGGCAGTCATCCTAGCTGTGAGTGAGAATTGAGCCAAGATTCCACGGCAGTGTTGGCACAGGTAAAGAAACAGGGCTGTCGGGAGAGAGGAATACTCAGAACTTGGGTATATTCGAATCTATTGCCAGATTATGCCTCTAGCCCAGTAGTTCTCAACAGGGGATGGTTCTGCCCCCCGGGGTCATTTTTAGTTATCACAAGGAGGGGAGGGAGTCACTGGTGTCCAGTGGGTAGAGGCCAGGGATGCTGCTAAACCTCCTACCGTGCACAGGACAGCCCAACAACATCGAATTAACTAGGCCAACGTGTCCACAGTGCAGAGGCTGAGAAACCCTGCTCTAGCCACATGCTGATAGAAAAGAGGGAATAAAACCTGAGGAGCTACTTCTCTAAATCCTGCAGGATATCAACAGCTGGAGCTGCACTGCTTCAGAAACCCCCCAGAACACATAGCATGAGGAATGGGATCCTCACTCACTGGCCCAAGGCCTGGTTTCATTTGAGCTCCTCGATCCATCCATGCCTGAAGCCAGACTACCTTAATCTTCTTAGTTACTTAAATGAATACATTCCGCCGAGTTTCTGTCACTTGCAACCAAAAGATTCCTGACTCATGCATGGGCAAGTGACTTTTAACCACCTGAGTCTCAGTTTCTTCCTCTAGGAATAATAACAGAGTAGGAATAACAAACCAGGTCTACTAATAGAACCTCTACCTCATAGGATTGCCACGATGATTAAATGAGAGGCAGCACGGGAAATGCCAACTGCATAGTAAGTGTTCAGCAGACAGTCATTATCATTGCAAACGATCATTACTACTAATTACAATCTGAATGCAGAGACACCAGAATTAAAAAGCATTGCCTAGATTTCAGTGGGAAGACCTAACTCTGGGCTGTTGTCTGGGTCAGTCTTTGACGAAACCAACTCCACCCTCAGAGCAGAGGTGGAACGGGTAGATTGGAACCTCTGAACATGTGTCTTGGATCTCTGACATCTTAACAGTTTAGGTCAGAGAAATGATTGCTGTGGATAAGGTACCTGACCCATAGATGGTAGAAGGTATTAATATTTTTCTCTAGCTGTAGAATCTTCCAGCAACACTCTAATCCAGTAGCTCTCAAATGTTTAAGACCTCAACAACATTGTGACCCAGTGCACAGAAACTAAAAGTTTAACAGCATTCTTTTTGCTGTGAGAGATATACTCTGATATTGTTATTTTTCTATTCTATTTTAAATTGCCTATCACAACCAACTATATAGATTCCATTAGCTATGGTGAATCATGATCTGTTTGAAAAACACGGCTCTCATCCACAGGGATTTCATCACCAACAACAGACTGGGTTCTGGGTATAGAACCCATAGCAAGGACTATCTTAGCCTCTAAATGGAGAAGTGGGGTCCTTTGATTATGGGATGTTCTTCTGATAGCAAGGGATGTAATGTATTGGGGAGAAAATGGCAAATATCAGCAGGAAGACTTTCCCATCATCCCAAGGTACTGTCTCCAATATGGAAGAAAGACTTTTACAACACGGAGAATTAGCTGGAGCAAAAAGACAAACTTTTGCAAAGGAGATGCCCTAGAACCTAATTAGTAAACCAGACTCCCTTTCTTTGCCTGGGAGATGGTGACAATTCAGCAGATGCCAGTGCATTCGTGGAGCCAGTGGAACACCACGGTTGGGACCACGGGCCAGGGAGACAGATGGACCATGAGCGTGGACACCTTCCCGTGCCTGATGCCACCTGTGTGGTCCGGGGCTAGTTTCACAACCCCTACCAGCCTGAAGTGGGGATAATAATCATTCCTACCTCTGCAGTTAGTGAGGGGATTGAGTAAAGTAACAGAGAGCTTAAGCACAGTGCATGGCATGTAATAGACGATAATTTAAAGTACACACATCTCTCTGTCTCTCTCTCTCTCACACACACACACACACACACACACACACACACACACCCCATGGCTTCCTCGCTATAATCTTTCTATTTAGAGATTTTATCATTTTGGGACAAGACAGGGTGGAAATAAATAAATGAGTAAGTGTGTTGCTTCCTCCCGATTGGGCCTGTGAGCCAGGGCTGTCAGGACAATGGAAAGAGATTATGACGGTGGCACCCTCACCCCCCTCAGGGGCACTAATGCAGCCAGGCTTTGTTTTTCCTGCACAAACCCACCTGTCGTTTTCAAGGATGCCATGTCCCAACATGAGACTCACACACTTAGGTAATGGCATGAAAAGGAAACACGGGTTCTGTTGCTTTCCAGCAATGTTAATGTAGGGGCAGTTCCAGGCTGGAACAAGCTGCCATCATTGTTCCCTGGAAGCCACCTGACCCTCCTCATCAGCTCCCAGCTCCACTTTTTTCTCTATCTAGTGCATTTACAACATAGCAGCCAGAGAGGGCTTCTAAACCCTACCTCAATGGCGTTCCTCCCCAGTGCATATAAACAAAATCTAAAGTCCTTCCTGTGGCAAGTGGGGGCCCGGTCCCTGCAGCCCTCCCCAGCCTCCTGTGCTCACCCACCAGCCTCCACTCCATCCCTCTGACATGCCAGGCTGTCCCTGCAGCCTGGAAGGCCCAGCTCTGGCATCTTTCCCTGGCTCCTTCTGGTTATGTAGGTCTGAGCTCAGATGTCACCTCCTCAGAGAAGCCTTCCCTGACCGTGCCATTGAACGCTGCCCTCCCCAGCACTGCTCCCCAACACACTGCCCATGGGATTTTCCTGTAGCCCTGATCAGGATCTGAAACTACCTTGTTTGTTCTGTGTTTGGTTTCTGTCTCTGCTCTAAGAATGTCGATCCCATGAAGGCAGGGACCCGGAATCCCAGAGCCCAGAATAGTACTGGGCGCATAGCAGGTACTTGATGACTTTGTTGAATGCATAAATAGGTGAAGGATCTGAACTTGGGCCTGCCTTTTCCTAAATCCTAAACCAGAATGGGCTGCAGTTCCAATGGGGATCCCTGGATTTCGCAAACCAGGCTTTGGAAAAATGCAACAAAGAGGAAATTTAATCTCTTTGGGGAATGTGAAATTTTACCCTGGGACTTTTTTGTTTGGTTGTTTTTGGTTGTTTTGTTGTTTTGTTGTTGTTTTATTAAATCTGGATGTTTTGGTTAAAACAGCACGACAGAATAAGAGCCTGACATCTGTCCCCAAAGAAATTAGTTTACTTGCTTTTCCTTAAAAACTAACAAGTCACCAAAGTAAAATGTCAAGAGTGAGAGAGGAACCTGAGGGAGAGAGAGAGAGAGAGAGAGAGAGAGAGAGAGAGAGAAAATGGCCGACCTGCCCCGCTCATGTCGCTTGGCCCAGAGGCAGCGCCCTGCGGCTGCCTGTCCTGCACTGGCCAACAAGACGCTTCCAGCCGGGCCTCCGCGGTGCCTCACAGAAAACAAGGCTCACGGGACCGATGCTGGCACCTGACCGTGGGCTTGGGGGACACTATCACATACGAGAGAGAGATGGTTCAACCCCGACAGGCAAGTAGCCACAGTTGTCGGCCTGGTTCTTGTCTAAACCAAACAACTTAAGCCCCTTAGTGAAAGTGAAATAATAAAAACAAAATTATGTCAAAAACCAGGCCAAAATCTGTTCCAACAATCGCCAGGCTTTTACATTTGAAAATAAAAGTGGAAACAAAGCATAGTCTTTGAAATGCGCTGGCTTCCGCAGTTGACTCTGTGTGCAAGGTGTGGCGTACACACACACACACACACACACAGCCGTGAGCCCCTGCACCGGCCCATCCTGATGACTGGACTTGAATGGGGGGTATGCCCTAATGTCACTGGAGCCGGTATTTGCTAGATATTGTCTTTCTGGAAGATGTGAGTCTCTCTGGTCACACTCGGGTGGTTCACCATTTTAACTGGATGTCTGGAGCACACCATTCAAGAAGGACTTCTAGAGTCGCTACTGGAAATTCCGGAGGCCATGGGTCCACGGCAGGGGAAGGCCTCTGCTGAGGCACTGGGCAAAGGGAGGTCTCTGGGTAGAAGACTTGAGTTTGCCACAGCCATGGGTGGAGAGCATCCGACTTGGTAGCGGAAGCCACCAAGACCTGACCCCACCCTTTGCCAGCTGTATGACACTGGGCAAAGCACTTAGCACCATGGTGCCTCAGTTTCCTCATCTGCATCTCAGTCTCCCCCGTCCCCTGGGGTGGCTGTGAGGACAAGAAGAGGTGATGGGCGTAAAATCCGTCACCTACCACAGAGCTCCTATTCTCAGACCACCTGCTGGGGTGCATGTGCCTTCAGTCCCCGGGGGACCTTGTTAAAAGGCAAATTCTGACTCAGGAAGTCTGGTTGGGACCTTTGAGTCTGCATTTCTGTCAAGCTCCCAGGTGACACAGAAGCTGCTGATCTCAGGACCTCACTTGGGAACAAGGGGCTGGACAACAGTACAACCTGCGCCAGCACCGTGTTGGCGGACGCTGGAGAAGCAGAGTCGGTGGAACAGACACCATCTCTGTCCTCTGTCCATCCAAATGACAGATCATGTCCTCGCAGGATGTCCAGGTGGGTCTCTGTGTGGTTCTGTTACCTCCTAACAGGCTGGCAGAGTGAATTCTCAGCCAAGCCTCTGATGGGTCGCTCGTGGTCACAAGTAACACTGGGCGACAGTGTACGCCTCGCTCAGTCCAGAACCATCCAAAGGCAACATGAGTAAAGGTTTTATAGCTTCTACGTCAGCATCATCAAACGTGAAGGACAACTCATCATCCCCAAAAGCTCTCTCCAAACTGCCCTCCAGTCTTCCTTCCTATCTCCCCCCGCAACCGCACCCACCCCTTTACTTCCCACGGAGGCAGCCCAGGAAAGGTCAGTGAAGCGGCAGAACGTGCGCCGGCAGACGGGCAGTGGTCTGCGAGGCCGCGGCGGCAAGAGCAGGGCTGGGAACCCACTGCCTCCCGCTGCCTCCACACTGCCCCTTTGTGTCTTGGGCCAAGTTCTCTTCCTCTTTTCCCTTCTGCAGATGGTTAGCTCTTCGATTCTTCCCCTCGCAGGGCCCGTCCAAACCACAGAGCTTGGCATCACCTTCCAAACCCCCATTTGCTGACGTCTGTTTATCAGATCCGAGGCGTGCTCTTGAGGGCTGACAGTCAGGCAGGAGCCCTGTTTCCCAGCTGGCGAGGGCAGTCCGACTGTTACATAGGGCCTGGGCCCATTCATTCCTCAGCAGTAAAGAGCTTTGGAAACGGACGGTCATTGGCAAGATGATCATCGTGCAGCAGCCTGGCTCAGATGGAATGACAGCCCTTCCTGCCACACTGCAGCAAATCTCAGCCTCTCTGCCCCCTGGTTCCAGGGCGAGGGGCCAGTGGGTGGGGGAGGAGGGGAGGTGGCAGGAAGGAATCTTTAGATAAACTCTGACCAGACCATTCAGCAGCCAGAGTGATCTCTTCAGAACACACGAACACTGATTGTGTGCACTAGATCCTGCTAAACCTGGTCACTGGCTTTACATGCTCCAAGGGTAAAATCCTTGAATGGCCATAGACGGCATTTGCCAATCTAGCCCCCTGGGACCTCAGCATCTCATCTCCCACCACCTGCCCCTTGTTCACGGGGCACAGTCACGCTGGCTGTGCTGTTCCTCCGACACATGCTCCGTCCCGTGCTCCGTCCTTCTCTGAGCTTTTGCACACACTGGCCCCTCTGCACCTGGTCACAGCCCGCTCAAGCTCTGAGGCTCCCCTCAGCAGAGCTGTCCCTGGCTTCCCCGACTGGGTCAAAGGCCCCTTTTAGAAGCCACCAGAGCTGCTTTCCCCCTGCAGCCCACGTGCATCACGGCTGTGCTCGTACACCATTGATCGGATCACTGGGGAATCCTATCTCTGTCTCCCAGTCAGCCCCCGAGCTGCAGGGGAGAGACGACGCCTTCCTTGGCCTCAGTGTTGCATCTCAGCACCTGGTACAGAAGAAGCTCTTGAGAAGCGTTTCCAAATTTCCTCTAAAAGTTTCCTGGATTGCAGAAAAGTTCTCTATCAGAATTCATTTTCATGCAAATAAGCCCAAACCAAGCAAGGCGTTGGTTTCTCTCTAGGTTAAGGCCCCGTAGATCCACACAGCTCCTTGGGTCTCCCTTTAGATCACTAGTCACACAGTCTTAGGTTTTTTTTTTGTTTTTTTTTTTGAGACAGAGTCTTACTCTTTTGCCCGGGCTAGAGTGAGTGCCGTGGCGTCAGCCTAGCTCACAGCAACCTCAAACTCCTCAAACAATCCTTCTGCTTCAGCCTCCCGAGTAGCTGGGACTACAGGCATGTGCCACCATGCCCAGCTAATTTTTTCTATATATATATTTTTTTAGTTGTCCAGATAATTTCTTTCTATTTTTTGGTAGAGACGGGGTCTCACTCTTGCTCAGGCTGGTCTAGAACTCCTGACCTTGAGCCATCCACCCACCTTGGCCTCCCAGAGAGCTAGGATTACAGGCATGAGCCACCGTGCCCGGCCTCAGTCTTAGTTTTAATATCAGCATTAACATGATCTCTTCCTTAGCTAAGCACCATGCGGGCAGACAAGGCGGCCCATGGCCATGAGACCTGGCCAGTGGCCTTGCAGTCACAAGGGCCCGGTGCTGGGTTTATTGCTCTGCCGTCTTGACAGTCTTCGTTTTTGAACCAGGATCCAGCCCTTTGAGCTACTGCTTGAGCACTGTGTCTACTGCAGCACCTAGCCCGTCTGACTCCATCCGGAAAGAGGGAAGGGGATCCACACCAAAACAGTTGGACCTTCGGTGGTGCCCGGAAGAAAGGGCATCAACTTTCAAGTCAGATGGTCCCGGCTTGAACCTCAGTTCCACCCCTCAAGCTTTGGGACCTCTTCCAAGTCTCTGACCAGCCCCAAGGCTCAG
The DNA here is from genome assembly GCA_963575035.1 of Avahi laniger. NCBI lineage: Eukaryota > Metazoa > Chordata > Mammalia > Primates > Indriidae > Avahi > Avahi laniger. The sequence continues at coordinate 29,347 of CAUYSK010128234.1, forward strand.
TGTCCTCATCTGCAAGATGGGGACAACTACATGCTGAAGGCTACATAATTAGCACGGCGCTGGATCACCTGTGGTGGCTCAGGCAGATCAGGGCCATCCACTGCAGAGACTCCTGGACAGGCAGTCGCGTCTGTCAGACCCCCTCACCCCCTCATCAGCCCCCACTTCGGGAGGGAGCCTTGGGAACATGGTGCCTGACGCCCAGCACAGGAATACATCAGAGCATCTGCCCCGCCCACGTCCTGTCCCCTGAGAACTGCCCCTTCCCACACACATACTCACTGGGGCAGCCCAGCTGCGCTGTTGGTAGCACCTGCCCTGCCTCCTGGCCACGGGTCACAGGGATCAGAATGACCTTGAGAGTTCAACGTCCACCACCCCGAGTCCAGAGCTGCTGGGGTGTCCCGAGATGGGCTATGCTCTGCCTCAGGTGACCCGATCTCAAGATGCCAGCGCTCGAGGCAACATCCTGACACCATCCAGGGCTCTCCAAGCACCCTGAGCTGGACTCTGAGGATCCCGCCCAGAGTCACGGCCGGAACAACAGAAGCTGTGGCCACGCAACGAAAGAACCAAGATGCAGCCTGAGACATGTGTGTCTCGGCCCAGTCCCTCTTTCTCTCCTTGGCCTCTTTGCCCCTTCCAATTTCACAGGGTCGCTGCTCTCTCCCCCGTCTCTCATTTCCTCATTCGTTCATTCTTCCATTGAACGGACAGTTTATGAGTCACTTCCATATGTCAAGAGCCAAACACTTTGCAAATATGAATCAAAACAAAAATCGCTAGGGCAGCCCAGCAGCCCCTCACAGAAGTGGGCACCACCCATCCTGGCCAAGGTGTCTTCATGCATTCACTCTCCAACAGGTAGGGAACATCTCTGAGCCAGCGGCTGGGATCCATGCTCAGCAAGCAGGCGCGCCCCACCCTCGCCTCACGGACACAGGGACAGAGCAGGAGTTACGCACACAGGACCTGGGGCCTGAAGCCTGGCTGCAAATCCTAGAACCCGCTTCTAGCTGTGTGCCTTTGGGCACCTCACTTAACCTGTCCTTGTCTGGGTTTCTTATACTGTAAACAGGAGATAAGGATAGTTCCTGCCTTACAGGGTATTGTGAGACTTAAACAAGTAAATGCATGTGCAGTGTTTAGAACAGAGACTATTGTACAGATGCCCCCAGTAAATGTTAGTTTGATTATTCTAATCAAGTGGAGAAGACAGATTGTGAAGATTGATTCCAAACGGCTGTAAACAGACTGCACGATAGCAGCCTTCCGCCTGTTCAATGCGATGTCTACCTGATGTGCGCTCCTTCCTTTTCCTCCCTGCATTAGGAAACTCTGGCCCTTTCAGAGAGTGGAATGACAGACACCGGAGGCTGGGAAGCGGGGAGGGGGTGAAGAGGTAGGTTAACGGGTGCAAACATACAGACAAAAGGTATAAATGCTGTTGTTTGACCCAAGAGTAGGGTGACTAAAGTTAACAACAACGTATTGTGTATTTCAAAGTAGCTAGAAGAGAGGACCTGAACTCTTCCCAAGACATAAAAATAATAAGCACTCCAAGAGATGGATTCCTCAAAGACCCTGACTTGATTATTAAAAATTCAATGCATGCAATGAAATACTACATCTATCCTGTAAATATGTAAAATATTATATATCAATAAAAATTAAAAATAAGTCAAAAATTTCTAAAAAAAAAAATCTTTAAAAACTCCAACCTTCCATGAGAAGGAGAGAGCAGCTCTCCCTCCAACCACGGTTACCCCTGGAAAGGGAAACACTTTCCCTGGCCTGGAGCAGCATTTGACCCTTGAGCGCAGCCCCTGTCCGATGTGTAGGGCTGGGAGCCCAGGGTTTGGTTGTGAACGATTTGGGCTTTGCTTTGTTAGGACCTTCAAGGTCCGTGGCATGAGACGTGAGAGCTACTGAGGAGGGAGGATAGCCCAAGGTGGGAGTTAGGCAGGTGGTTGCTGCAGGGGCTGGTGGCCAGAATTCTATTCCGGAAAGTCGCAGATGGGCATCTCCAGTGGAGAGCTGGATGGGTGGGCCGTGATGGAGGCTCTGGGACCACAGAGTTTTTGCATCCATCAAAATAAAGACCATATGAAATCATGGAATAAAATGTGGTTTTTTAGAATGCTACCAACTTCCATGAATGCAAAATTAAAGTAGATTCCCTGTAGATTTTCTGATTCTCTCTCCCTCTTTCCGTGTGTGTGTGTGTGTGTGTGTGTGTGTTTATGTACGTGTGTGTTGCATGTGTGCATTGTGTGTGTCCCTGCTTTGCACATGCAAAGCTGGCCAGCTAGATAATTCAGTACTATGTCTGCCACCGACCACCCAGCCTTCTCTTGGAGACACTTCCCACCATTCCCGACCGCACATGGCACGTTCCCTGGTTTAGTGTTTGCCATCTGCCCCACTCAGATGAGGGAGCCAGAAGACCGGAGCTCTGTCTCATCCACGTGGTGGATGTTTAATGCGTGTGTTTAGAAATGAATGAGACAGTAAATGAATGGCAGGATGCACTATGCCAAACCCAAAGGGGATGGGAGACCCTAAGGCACTTGGTGGGGGGTGGGGAGCCTCCCCACGTGCACTTGAGAAGGAAGTTTGAGCCCCGGGGGCCAGTCCCTGGCCAGCAATGCCCCATCATGATACTATGATGAAAGGTTCATTCCTAACTTGGCCCTTTGCACGGGCAGAATCACTTTATATTTCTCTCCATTGTGAAAGAATATTGGCTGGGAGCCGTGGCTCTCACCTGTATTCCCAGCACTTTGGGAGGCCGAGGTGGGAGGACTGCTTGAGGCCAGGAATCTGAGACCAGCCTGAGCAACATAGTAAGATCCTATCTCTAAATAAATAAATAAATGCTTTCTTTTTCTCCCTACCTCTCCCAATAAATTTTTTAAAATAATATAGTAATGACATGTATTGAACTTGTACTTACTACTCTGTGCCCAGCACTCTTCTAAATGCTTTACATGCACTGTATTATTTTATTTAATGCTCATGACCACCTATAACATACACGCTATTATTTTCTCTGTTTTGACAGTGAGCACAGAAAGATCAAGGTAGTTGCCCAAAGTCACACAGAAGACCAGAATTTCACCTCTGAGAAGTCTGGCACCAGAACCTTTGCTTTAAGTCACCAGCCCGGGACGGAGTCCCATCTTTTGGGTTGCCAGGTAAAATACAAGACACGCAGTTAGATTATAATTTCAGATAAACAACAAATAATTTGTTAGCATAAGCATATTCTAAGAAATATTTGGGTCACACTTATACCAACAGATTAGTCATCGTTTACCTGAAATTCCGATTTCACTGCGTGTCCTGTATTTTTATCCATTTAACCTGGCACCCCTAATTTGCAAGACCCTTCTCTCCACATGGCATCACATACGTCACCTCATTTAACCTGGACCACTTCTCAGCCCCACCAAGGGTTCTGGCAGATCGGCTTATTTTACTGCTAGAAGATTCTTCTCCCCACCCCACCCCCTCAATTGCCCAGAAGCCTCTTAGCACCTTCCTGAGTTTCCAACATCTGCGCATCCATCTGACTGAGAGCAGCACCAGCGCTGACAATCGCTCGCCACCTGACTAAATCACAGCCCCAGGAGCAAGAACCGGCTCAGTCTGGGCCCAGCAAAGGTGACACCTGCCTCCTGTGGGCTCCTGGAGACCTGCTGGGGGCAGAAGCCTCTCCCTGAGAGGAGAGAGCTCCCCGCAAGGTCTAAGCTGGGGTGGGGCTCTGGCGGGGGTTCAGGGGTGGGGGGGAGGGGCTCTCTTGCTGGGCGGGATCCTGAGCCCCCACCCCTGGGGGAGGGGATTCACCCCGTGTCTCACTTCGTCACATCTCAGCGTCTGCCAGCCCAGCGTCTCTCTGCGTGCAGGTGGCTGGGGCTGGGGGGCTTTGCTTTGGGGGATGGCAGCTGGCTGCTCTGCGCCTTTGTGGAGCTTGCCAATCAGTGGTCCTGGAAGGACCCATCTCAAAGATAGGTCACCTCGGTCCAAGCAGTGAATTTGTTGTTGTTGAGGATGTTGTTGCCGTTAATTTGTTGGCAACAATTTAAACTGGAAGGAATTATGTATCAAGTTTGAATCACATGGAATTACCATTTCTGTGGGTCAAAAATGGTCAGATATTGACAACGTTTTATGGGTATACTAATGTAAATTGAGATTTTTTCTGTTCAATCCTGAAAAATTGAAGACCAGGCAGCAGTGGCTGGAGTGGGTCGGCGGGTGCCTCTGGAGACCGAAACACATCAGTCTATCCCAGGCCTTGCTGTTCCCTTCTGTGCCTCAATCTACAGACTCGCTGCCTACCAGGAACCATGTGCGGGAGTGTTTTTCTGTTTGGTTTTTTTTTTTAATGATACAGGTTTTTCTTTCCCTTTCTTCTCTCTTTTTGGTTTTTCTTCCTTCTTTCCTTCCTTCCTTTTTTTTACTTCTATCCACTCTTTTATTTCCTTGGTCTTCCATCCATTCGTTGGCCTCCCAAAGTACTGGGATTACAGGTATGAGCCACCGAACCTGGCCAAACAAGATGTTTTGAGTGCTTACCATGCACCAGGCGCTGTTCTCAGTGGTAAGGTTGCAGGATGGAACAAGAAAACAAAGCTTGGCCGGGCACGGTGACTCACGCCTGTAATCCCAGCACTCTGGGAGGCCGAGGCGGGTGGATCCCTTGAGCTTAGGAGTTCGAGACCAGCCTGAACAAGAGCGAGACGCCGTCTCTACTGAAAATAGAAAGAAATTAGCTGGACAATTAAAAATATGTAGAAAAAATTAGCCAGGCATGGTAGTGCATGCCTGTAGTCCCAGCTACTTAGGAAGCTGAGGCAGGAGGATCGCTTGAGCCCAGGAGTTTGAGGTTGCTGTGAGCTAGGCTGATGCCATATCACTTTAGCCCAGGCAACAGAGTGAGAACCTGTCTCAAAAAAAACAAAAAAAGAAAGAAAGCAAAGCTCTAAAGAAAAACAGATTTAAAAAAATATAAATACATAAAACGCATTGTTTGTGGATGTGGTGATAAATGCTAACGGGAAAGTTCAAGCAGGGAAAGGGGTTGAGAGTGCTGAGAAGGTGGCGTTGGGGAAGCCCGCAGGAGGTGGGGAGGGCGGAGGAGCTCTGTGGAAGAACCGGCCAGGCAGAGGGACCAGCAAGGGCAAAAGCCCTGCGGTACAGTGTGTCCAGCTGGTGCCAGTTGAGAGGAAAGGAGACTCTTTCTTGTAGCACTCTTGCATCTGCCAAAGCCTGGGGAGGGAAGGGCCAGTGTCTCAGGGGACAAGAGAGAGAGCGTGTTTTCTTACATCGCCATTTCTATGGGCTCTCTGCTCCCCCACCGAATGTCTACGTTCGTGACCCCTGCATCATAATGGTCTCTTTTAAGTGGAACAAGAGGTCCAAGAGCCTGGGAGGGCAGAGGAAAGACAAGGGTCTACTCCTTCCCCATGTCCTATTAGGAGGGTGGTCCATAGTCCTTCATCCAAAACAGGACATTTTACCCCTGGGCCCAAGCCAGAGCCGAGCCCCCGTCACCTCTCCTCTGTGGCCGCACTAATGCTGTGGTGCCATCTCTGCTCTCGTCCCCTTCCTGTCTGCACTTAGCAGTCCCAGGCCTGAGATGAGCTTAAGGGGACGGCAGTGTTCTCCATAAGAAAGGGGGCCGGGATGCAGGGAGCCACGCAGTCTCCCACACCAGCTGGAGGGGTAAAAATTAGGGCCTTGCTTCTCGTGGGCAATTAGGCGCGATGCCTCTAAAACCTGCGTGACCACGGAGCCAGCAGACCCAATGCAAGGAATCTGTCTTGAGAAATAAATCCTTACATAAGCGCATACTCAGCTTCAAGGATATTTGCCACGGCGTGACTCACAGTAATTTCTAAGTGGAAATAGCCTAAGCAGTAGGAGGGGGTCAGTTAAATACACCGTGATCTATACTCACACCATAGAATGCAAAATTACGTGAAGACTCAAGGGCATTCTGCCGAGTAAAAAAAATCTCAAAAAGTTATATACTGTATAATTCCATTTACATAACATTGTTTAAATGACAAAATTGCAGAGACAGAGGACAGATTAGTGTTAGTGGTTGTCAGGGTGGGAGGTGACTGTGGCTATAGACGGAGAAGCATGTGGGTGGGGTCTGTGTGATGCAACTCCATACGGACGGCATGTTTGTGTCCCCTGAAAACGCGTACGCTGAAGCCTCGTTCTCAGTGTGAGGGTATTCGGATGGTCTTAGGAGGTGGGCTTTGGGGGTGATCACGTCATGAGGATAGAGCCCTCACGTGTGGGGTTACAGGAGATAGGAGAGATGATTTTTCTTTTGTGCACCTGAGGACGCAACAAGAGAACGGATGTTTGCAAACCAGGAATCGGGCCCTTAGCAGATCCTGGCTCTGCCGGCACCTTGATCTTGGATGGCTAAGCCTCTGGAACTGTGAGAACTACGTGTTCATTGTTTAAGCCACCCAGCCTTCATATATTTGTTGTAGCAGCTTGAACTAAGACAGAACTGTTCCGTGTCTTGCCTGTGTGGGGGTCACACAGTGCTGTGTGATAAAATCATACAGCACTAAACACACAGGCACAAATCAGCGCGGGTAAAACTGGTGAAATCGGAACAGGTTGCTGGGCTGTAGCCACGTCCCTTTCCTGCTGTGCTATTGCACTCCGGTTGTGTGTGGTGTGACGGCCCCTGGGGGACGCTAGGTGAAGGGTACACAGGATCTCTCTGGATGACTTCTTACAAATGTATGTGGATTCATATTTATCTCAAAAGAAAATTTTAACGTTACATGAGGAAACAGAAGGTCATCCCCATCTTGAGTATATTAATTTGCGTGTCTGAATATAAGTGTGCGTAGAGAAAGACAGCGTGTCACCCGACAGCAGGGAATGCGTGAGTGGAGAGGTCTGCTCCAAGATTGTCTATACAGCCCAAATCTCCTCGAAATAAAGACGTGTTGTGTTTACATGAACAAAAAAATACATTCCTTGGAGAAAAAAGAAAGAGACTCATAAATCTCTGATTCAAAGGAGGAAGCATTACTTTGCCCAGACTCAAAACCCACAGCCCAGGACAAACTGTCCCCCTGCTGACCCTCCAAAGCCCCCCAACCTTCCACCTACCCACAGCTCCCCCGTTTTCTCCGTCTACACACACCCCACCATTCTGCACGGCTCAGTCCCCGTCTTGCCTTCTCCAGGAAGCCAGCTCAAGCGCCCACCCCTCCCCATTAGGAATCCCTCAAGGGTGGGACTGATCTTTTTTCTCTTAATACCCTGGTATTTATTAGCACAGAGCCAGTCCCCTGTAGGGGCTCCAGAAATTACCACACAAGGAACCACAGGTCATGGAAAAGGCAGCCGGGGACCAGCTGGTTTGAGTCCTGGTCCCACCCCTGTGAGACTGTGAGCAGGGGACACCCCCTCAGAGGCTCGACCTCGTCTGTAAGGTTGGGGGAGGACAGCTGTGACTCTCCTAGAGACGACACGAGATTCTACGTAATGACAATTTTACACGGTAATTGCTATGAAGCATGGAAACAAGGTATGTTAAGTGCCCAGTGCAGTGACTGGCGTAGTGATGGGGTGTTTTCCTTATTAATAGAGAATGACTAAAAAACCAAGCTGTGGGTGTGGCATATGTAAACACACGGCTCAGAGGGCCCCTGGAGCCCTTGCCAGAGGGCCGCACGCCGTGGCCAAGGTGGCCATGGGATTCCAACCTCAGAACGAAAACAGCAAGAGCAGCGGCTGATGCGGGGGTGGCGAGGGGGAGGGGACGGGGAGGGGGTGGGGCGTGAGCGTCAGGCCCTTTCTCCACGCTCCACACGCACCCTCTTATCTAACCTTCGTAAGGACCCACGAAGTGGTGGCCTCCACTCCCAGAGTCACCTCATGGTCCAAGACGCTGTTCCAGTTCTCCAGCCTTTGCGCCCACTGCCAGTTGGCACAAGTGAGGACGGGACAGGAGAAGGACACTTTGCAGGCGCTCCACGCCCACCCCGTGTGTGCCCCGTTGGCAAGGGAGCCTGGGAAATGCAGTCTGTGCTCGAGTGACCTTGGAGCCAGCTGAGGGTGAGGGTTCCCTTATTAAAAGCAGAGTGTCTGCTGTCTACACAGAGGCACAGAGAGGATAAATAACTTGTCCACACAGCCTGTGAGTGAAGGAATTGGGGGTAGGCAGAATAACTCCCCCACCACCCCGCCACCACATAGGACCTAATCTCTGGGACCTGTAGGTGTCACCTTGTAAGGGACGGGGGTCTTTGCAGGTGTGATTAAGGGTCTGTAAGTGTAGGGTTATCCTGAATCACCCCTGTGGGTCTTGAAATGTCATCACATGTATCCTAAGAAGAGGGAGGCAGAGGAGGGTTGAAGAAACCGGCTTTGAAGCCTGAGGTCGTGTGTCCCCGAGTCGAGTGACACCTGCAGCCCCCAGAGGCTGGAAGCAGAGAGGAAAGGATCCTCCCTGGAGCCTCCGGCGGGAGCACAGCCCCGCGGGCACCTTGATTTCAGCCCAGTGCTACTGACTGTGGGCCGCTGGCCGCCAGCACTGTGCGAGAAGAGATTTCCGTTGTTTTAAGCCACTGAGTTCAAGCTAGTGTGTTCCAGCCGCCCGAGGAAGCTCGCAGACTCCAGAGCCGGGCAGCTCAGGGACAGCATCTACGCCCCTAACGATGCCAGCAGCTCCGAAGGGAACTGCAATGGCAAAAAGCGATTCCTGCATTCTGGGTCGGAGACCCCAGCCCTGAACACCTGCCCCGTGTCAGGCTGTGTCCCCCAGACAGCTCGTGGCCACACGTCAGGCAGCCCCAGCCCCAGCGCCCCAGGATGCCATGTTCGGTCATGTCGCCGGCAATTTTCCCGGTCCGGTGGCTGGCGTGAGCACGGAGGAGGGGCCTGATTGGGGAATGAGCTCACAGGGAGGGGTATTTATTCTATCTCGGGCATCAGCAGCTTCCCCGGTGCCCACGCGCTGAGCCAAGAGGTTCTGGGGTGGCCCCAGAGAACTCCTGCAGCTTGTGGGCAAGGCTTGTGGGTGTCAACAAGCTCAGGCTTTCTTCTCTTTCTTTTTAAAAGTGTTTCTTTCTCCCCTTCTGCGTGTTTATTTTCTATCCTACCCTAAGCCTTACCGATTGTGTGCCCAGATGAGAGGCTGACAAACTACCCAGAAGCCCGGGGTTTCCTTTCACTCTGCCCCTGTCCCCACTCGTTGTCAAGTCCCTTGGATTTTGCTTCCTAAGCATCTTTCGATGCCAACCACTTCCCTCTCACCATCATCCCCATTCTGGCCCCGACCTCCTCTGCCTCTAGTGGTCTCAAATTTCCACACAGGCTTCCTTCAAACTGCTGGACTTCTTTTTGCCAAATGAAAATTATTTCAGGCCACTGTCTTGGATTGAATAATGTCCCCCAAAATTCTTGTCTACTCAGAACGAAAGAATGTGACCTTATTTGGAAATAGCGTCTTTGCAGATGTGATTAGTTAAGATGAGGTCATGCTGGATTGGGGTGGACCCAAAACCAAACGACTGGTGTCCTCGTGGGAAGGGAAGAGGACACACAGAGACACACGCACACAAAAGGCCATGTGAGAGGGACACAGAAATTGGAGTGAGGTTGCTGCAAACCAGGAAAACCAAGGATCAATGGCAGCCACCAGAAGCCAGACAGGCAAGGAAGGATTCTCCCCTAGAGACTACAAAGGGAGCATGGCCCTGCTGACACCTTGGTTTCCAACTTCTAGCCTCCAGAAGTACATGAGAATAAATGTCTTGATTTATGGCCGCCCTGGAGACTCACACAGCTCCCACGCCACCCTCGCTTTGCTCTCATGGACGGAGTCCCAGGGCTCTCAGGCTGACAACGCAGCCCATCAGCTTCCAGACACCTCCGAGGTTTGGCCCAATCTGCCGGCTGTCCACCTTCTGCTCCTAGTCCCTTGGCATTGTTGTGTTCTTTCCCTCCGCAGTCTGGTCGCTTGCTGCTCTCCTCTACCCAGAACTTTCTAAGGAGGGGGTTCTGGGTGGCAGGGAGAGGGGCAGGATGGGGACTGAGGTCAAATTCCAGGTGCCTCAATTCCCCTTGGTTCACAGCTGAGAGGGCCCAGCAGAGTGAAGGTGACACCCAGGAGAGAACCTGGCTCCCACTGTTCATTGATTTTTCTAGAACCTTCCATGTGCTTTCAGTTTCTGAGTATTCAGCCTAGCATCCTTTACTTCAAACAGTGTGCCTGAAATGCCAACCATATATGGATATTTTTTTATTGAGAACATCTCTGTTTCAGCTCCAAACTCTGAACACGACCTGTTGGGTATCTTCCATCTGGCAACTCGACAACCAAATTCTGTGACTTCCAGGTTGTCCCACATCTACTTGCTTCATTTTCTCACCGTGAAAGGCCCTTTGTTGCTCTCAGGAAATGTCACGAAAACAATGGACAGTTAATTTTATTCCTCTCCCTAGGCTGGACTCAGACCAGGAGGGAGAGAGGCTCTGTCTCCAGCCTCCCCAGGGGGAAGGAGGGAAGCGCCACTGGGATAAGGCCAGTCTGTCTCAAGAGCCACTGGGATAAGACCCCTTCTTCCACTAGAACGTAAGCTCCATGTGGGCCGAGGGCCCGGCTTGGCCTCTGCTGCACCCCAGAGCCCAGTCCTAGTGCTGAGCGAATTCATCATGGCGGACGTCTCTGGTTCCGTGCCCAACATCCACCAACTTCCTCCGAGCTCCCTGGTTCCTTGATTTGCTGACCCCTGATTTACATTGTTCCTTAATTTTTCTTGCTCAGAGCACGGGGAATGTCACAAGCCTGAGCCAAGTAGATGGTTCTGTTCCAGGGGCTCAGGCATAAATGCATGACCCAGTCAGAGCCAGTGATCACGAGGGGACTGACACCTGGGCCCCAGGAAAGCTCTCACTGCCCTCTTGTTCTGGAATCAGGAAGCCCACGTGGCCCCGGGGCTACCAGCAACCATCTAGTTAGACGGAAAAAGAGGAATCAGTAAAGGGGAGAGAGAAACCAGGTCCTCTTTGTGTAGCTAGAGCCAGATCCAGCATTCTCTAGAGCCAGATTCGATTCACCTCCTGCATTATTATTGTGACATAAGTCATTCATCCTTTTTCTTCTCTCTTTCCTTTAAATCAGGGTTGTGGACATGAGCAACCAAAACAGGCCTGTCCAATATACGAGTGAACGAATGAATGGGTGGTGAAGAGCTGAGCCCCGGTGCGAGCCCGTGGGTCTGTGCAGCACCTGCCCACCCACCCAGGACACAGCGCTTTGTCCGAAGATGGGGCTATTTGGACCCTGCTCCCAGAGGGTTCAGAGACTAGTGAAACCCGGATGTCCAGAGGCCTCTTGGCCCTTGAGATGACCTCAATCCTCCCATTTCCTGTCCCGTGAAAGTCCAAAGTCACCCCCCACCCAGGGTTTCTGTGAATTCCAACTTGGCTGACTTCCTTGAAGTCCCCTCTGACTCTAAGCTCCTCTCCCCTGAATTATTATGGCGGGTGGATCCTCTTGCCACCTCTGTGCCTTCTGTCTCTCACGCCAGGAAGGCCCTTCTCCAATCTCCTGAGACATTCGAGGGGAAGGAGGGTGGGTGGGGAGAGAGGTGGGCTAAGGGTGTGGGCTCACAGCTCAACCTACATCCTAGCTCTGGAATGACCTTCAGCAACACCAGCCAACCACGCCATCCTCGTGGCCCCCACCCCGTGCTAATTCTGGGCCTCCTCCGGGTTCATCTCACGCATGGGGTCCTGCTCCCCCAGTGCAGACCCACCCCTGAGCCCCGGCCCCCCCACAGCAACTTAAGGACAACGTTCTTACAAACAAAGACAGTTTCCTCCCTACTAGGGATCCTGGAGGCCACTGTTAAGGTTTCAAATTTTTTACACTCTACTGCAAAAGCTAAAGTTCTTACAGTTGCCACTTAGGGAGCCCTGTCCATAACGTACCAAACGCTGCCCTGGGCCTGTATTGCAGATGGCACAACAGAGGCGCAAAGAAATTAAACAACCTGCCCAAGACCACTCAACTTGTGGGCAGAACATCCCAAAACTTAAAGCCCAGAATCGGTTTTTCCAGCTGAAAGGCAAGTCCCCACATGGTGGCCTCCTGAGGCCAGGCTCCCAGTGGAACCTTCCGTGATGCTGGAAATGTTCCACATCTGCACTGTCTAGTCGGGTGGTCACTTGCAATATGGCCAGTGTGACCAAGGATTCGAACATTTTAAAGTTTATTTTAAATTTAGATTTGAATGACCGCACTTGGCTAGTGGCTACCAGATTGGGCAATAACACTTTACAAGAACCTTACGCTGATCTGAATTAAGACTGAGCCTCGTACGAGGGAAAAAGGAAGCCACAGTGTCTTGAGGAAGAATCATCCCTGTCTCTTACCGGATCCAGCCGCGGTGGAGTGATGGCCCATCTCTGGAGGCCCAGTCCTCACGTCTCCTCCCAGACCCTCACTCCACCCCTGGAGGGAGCCACGCTCTGTCCTGCCCGGCCCAGACTGGGCCCTCTGTCTGCAGAAGTCTCTGTCCTCTCTCTCCCCCAGCCTGTCGACGTGGCCGATGCTTCCTCACTGTCGAGGTTTCGGCTGGCATATTGCTCCCACCAGGAAGCTGTCCCTGACCCCTGGTTGAATCCACAGAGCACACCACCCTCCCCTTTGTGTTAAATAACACTCAACACAATCGTAACTAATAAAGTGAGAGCTGTTTGTACGGTGTCCATCTGCTCTGCTTTCGTTGAGGGCAGGCACGAGTGTGCCTAGTCCCTCTCTGTGTCCCGAGCACCCAGCTCAGAGCATGATGCGTAGCAGATGCTCAGGAAATATTTGCCTAATGAATGAATCAGTAACTGAGCTAGACAATGAAGACACCAGAAGTTAAAGTCACTATGCCCTCCCTATATCATGGGAGGGCAAACTGTTTCTTTAAAAGGGCCAGATAGTATTTTAAGCTTTGCAAACCATACAATTTCTGTCATCACTACTCTGCCATTGGAGGGAAAAGCAGAAATAAACAACATATGAAGTGAATGGCCATCGCTGTGTTCCAATAAAACTTTATTTAGAGGAACAGGTGAGGGGCCACAGGTAGTAGCAGTTTGCCAATCTCTGTCCTAGACTTGAATGGGGAAGATGGGGTGGAGGGCAGGGAGGTGGGGTCAATGGGGAAAACTTCGAAGTCTCTAGTGCCCCGAGGGAGGATGGCCAAGCATTTTCTTGGCTCTCTGTCCTCCGTGCCCCCCCACCGATGGGGAGCAAAAGGAAACTTCCTGCGGTGAGCTCCATGGCCAGACTTCAGGGACGCTTCACATCCCGGAGGAAGGGAGTGGATGAGCCCAGGTCCCCTGGGTTGAGACTCTGGCCAGGGCACAGAACCAACTCCTAGAGCCGGGGAATTCATGCCTACAATGGAACCCATTGATGGAGAACAAGAGAGTGTTGAAAGCTGGTGCGATTCTTGTCATAGTTCGCCAAGGGGATGTGGTGAGCTGGCTCTCTCCACATCCTGATGTTGCTGAAAATCTGGTGAGGGGCCTTCCTGTCGTCCTGAGAGCCCCCCAGCGCCGCTTCTGGGTCAGAGAGCTCCCTCGGGAGCACACTCTGTCCCTTGTTCTGGCTGATGGAGCCAGGAGAGCTGGTGAGCTCCAGCTCCAAGAGACACGCCGACCATTCCTCTAGCCATTTTCAGCTCTGCCCCAGACTCCCTGGGATGTGGCTACCCAAGTAAGCAATGTAGGATTTTTTTTTTAAAATGCCTCCTTGGAATAGGTGCATTTTGTAGCTGTTTGTTTAACTGACACCTCTAGCTTGGTGTTGGGCAAAGGGACTTTCACTTTCATGAAGGCGGCCCTTTGTTCCACAGGTATTGACAAGAGTAGCTTCCATTGGGGCCTGAATGCATCTCCCCTGAGGGAGCAAGGAAGGGCTGCAGAGCCTTGGCACTGGATCCATTGTTCCTCGCCCACCGTGCTAACAGAGCTGCACGAAGGGTGGCCTCAGTTCTCCTACAGCCAGAACGAGGTCTAGAGCAGAGGACTCCCCAAGACGGGTGGTAGGCATGATCCGCAGGCCAGCGCAAAGGCCGCAGGGTTTGTGAGCACACCGCGCTGTGCCAGGACCTCGACTCTGCCATGTTGAAGTCTTGGACAGGCACCTTAACCTCCCAGAGCTGTGTCATCTCCATTTTACAGAAGAGGAAACTAATGCTGGTGGACACTTCAGGAAAAATGAGTGCATTGTGCCCAGCACACAGCGAATATCCAATAAATGGGGTCGTTCCTATTGTAAGGGCCCTCTATTGTCTTTGCTGCTCTTGATAAGTCAGTTTGGTTCTCTCAGAATGACTGTCTCCCTGAGGCTAGAAACAAGGCCAGGCTGAGTCCAGCTTCACAGTCCTATAGCATCATGACTGGAGACCAGAGGACTCCCAGGGAAGGACTCTGAGAGGCTTAGCTTGGGCTATGGGCCTGGACCAACCACCTTGGCCATGGCAATTGGTGCAGCGTGGTCCCCTGACCACAACTAGGCTCAAAGAGAGAATCCTGTGACTGGCCACTCCTACCAGAATCACAGAGCAGTTTCCCAAAAGGATGGCAATGTGCTGCAGGGAAGATCTAGCAAAATACGTCCAGGACAAACTCCCGTGCGAGCACTTCAGGGGAAAGCACCGCACGGTGGCCTGGGGTTGAGACTATCCTCTGAGAAGGTCAGGGAAAGCTCTGGGACATACATGAAACTCCCAATCTGTCAGGAAGCTGCACGGCCATGGTAATTATCCAAGTGACACCACGCTCCAAGCAAGCAGAGCTGAGCGGGCGAGAAGGATGTCTGTGGGGCTGCAGATGGAAGCCACTGAGGATGCTCAGAACTTGCAGGAGTCTGGCCTTGCAGGGGGAGTTAACATCTGTGAAATATATGGGAAAAGGCAAGGAAAAAGTGCTCTAAAACACTCTAGAACAAGACTCACGCATCCTCATGTGGCTCTGAAAACACTGAGAGAGGAGCAATAGTTACCAGTGTGAGCCCCGGTCAGGAAGACCAAGGTGTGAATTTAAGTTCTGCCCTTTACTCACTCACTCATTCATTCAAAAAATATCTGTTGGTACCCACTGTGCGTCTGGCTCTGAGCGATTCAGTGTGAGTGAGACAGACATGCTCTTGCCTTTAAATTGCGACAGTCCAGCCAGAGAGCCGGTTTTTAAGCAAAGACACAGTTACTATACGATTACAAAAGGAAATTGACACGATGGAGAAAAAGGCAGGGACTGGGTGGGACTTTGACAGGAGACCGCTCAGGGAAGCCTCTTTCGAAGGCCTGTCCCTTAAGCTGAGAATCCCCTTCCCAGACGGAAGGCAGTGAAAAGAACACGCCAGCAGAGGGACCTGCAAGTGCTCTTCCAGGCACTGTGAGGAACAGAAAAAACGAGAAGCCTGCGGTCTCAAGCAGATTTTAAGGATTTGCATCCTGATTGGAGAAGCAAGAGGCGAAGCCGTCAGAAGACACTCGGACACGACAGGGAGAGGCGCGGCCCAGAGTCAAAGGAGAGGTTTGGGGGAACAGGAGGCTGTTCTTTCTCCAAGGCATCCTTGGCCTGGACTGGATTTCCCTGGAGCTGGGAATGTCGAACGACTGGATTTCACAGCACTGGTTTATAATCGATGTGCTGGGCTCTGCTGGCTTGGCCTGCCGCACATTCCTCGTGGGGAGCTATCAATTCTTCCCCCACCCAAAGCAGGGCTACAGCAGTAGGCATGTGACCCAGACTAAGTCATTCACAGCACCCCATTCCCGCGCCATACTCACTGGTGCAAGGGGTGGGCATGTGCCTCAAGGAAGGCCAATCGGAATCCTTACTGACTTTTGACCTATGCTGCCGGGAGAGGGAGGGTCTCTGTTCCTTCTGAACTGAGCTGCAGATGATTCAGAGACCCTGTTAGAGGCATGAGCGAGAATGGAGCCAACACTCAAAGAAAAGCAGAGATACTCAGAGCTGACTGAGGACAGACAGACAGACATCATTTGAGTCCCTGATCCAGCTGTACCTGAAGGCGAAAATAACCGGTTTTTTAACCCCATGAGATAATATATCTTTTTCTAAGTGAATATGAATTTTGCTTCTATCATTTGAAACCCAGACGTATATTAGAATTCAGAATTTTCCAGATTGGAGCACATCGTATATGCTGCACAATGTACAACACCCCTGTGAGGTCTGGGGAGACCTAGTATCCAATATGTTAATATTTCTAAAGCAAAACATATGAATACCTGCGCCAGTTGGGTTAGAGATCATAAAATAGCCTTATTTCAGGTTTTGCTGCCCAATGAATTTGTACCAAACATAAGGAAAACATTTTTTATTTGCATAGTTTTTTAGATTTTGCATTTGTAGCTAAAGAATCGTGGACCTGAAATACGACAGAAACTCATTTGACTGACACTTACCCTCACCATAGGCCAGGTACAGTGTCGGGTGCTTTCCGCAGACAACCCTCTGAGCCTGTACCCAGAAACGGGATCTTGAAAGGATGAGTGGCTTTGCCAAGGTCACGCAGCCCCACTACCAGGTTTGTGATCCCAGGTCTGGCACCAGAGTCTGTATAGGCAGTCCCTGGGTCACGCACAACCGACTGACGGCATTCCGTGCTTACCAATGGGCTCCCCAGGCTCCCCGTAAGGATAATTAATAATCAAATAATTAATAATTCAGGAACTAGTTGCTTCCACGCACGTAAACAAACCCACACGGCATAAGCGGTTCATTCATGCAGCATCTCTGCGCAGCGGCTAGTCCCGTAGAAGCAGCTGATAGAAACGCAAGAACGCCAAGAATCGGAAGATCCACAGCCAAGAACATTTACGACAGAAGAATTATGATAGCTGAAGCCTTTCTTCCACTGAAGCAGGATTTGCTGAGCTCGAGGAGCAAGGTCCCTAACACAGCAGTTTACAAAGGTTCACTAAGCGGTTGGTGAGAACGTCAGCTGCTACGAGGCCATTTATGATGAAAAAAAGAAAAAGGCTATGCGAACGCCCCTAGATACCTTTTTTGAGAAACCAACTTCAGTGGCAAACTGCCCTCCTCCAGCAACAGAATCAAATCCTGATTTTCCAGCACCTACTCCACCCCCTCTGGCACCCGCTCCATCCCCTCCGGCCATCTCCCCATTACCGTCTTTGGATTAATGTCCACTACCTTCTTGCCTCAAAGATGCCCCTTCCAGTAAGCAAGACATTTGAAGCAACAGTTAGGTGATTGTTAACCTTTAATATTCTTCTCTGAATTTCTCCTGTCTCCTATCTAAACTTTTTTTGTATAAATTTGCTTCTATGTTCTGTTTGTTTAAATTAAAAGAAAGAGCACAATAGTTTCTGTAACTTATTATTACAGTACAGGGATATTATTATTACAGTATTACACTGTATTATTGCCACATATGAGCTGTTACAGTTTTGCGATTATTATTACTACCACATATGTACTGTTCATCAGGGATCTGAGTTACATGCAAATCCAACCTAAAGAAGTTTTCGGGAATCTATCCCGTCCATAACCGGGGACTGTCTGCACTTTTCTGTAGATACCCTATTGGTTCACAAAATCCAGTCTGTGGTGAATTTTCCACTAGTTTACAACAAAATGAGAAAAACAGGGACGAAATTTGACTTTTTCAAGAGATAAAGTTAAACCTAAGGATCCACTCTTATTTTGGGATTGCCTCCCTGCTCTCTAGTGCTCAAATGTCCTCTCCAATGAGACTGGACTCCTTACGAAAATTCTTTACAAAGCAAAATAACTTCCATCTCTAACCTTCCCAAAAGTTGATGGAAAAAAAAGTTACTGGCCTGTGAAATCCAGAAATCCAGGAGGCCCCCGTTCCACGGGGCTGATGCGGCGTCTCTCCACCGGGCTTCGCAGAAACCGCAGGCCAAGCCTCAGCTCCTGCTCGCCACCACCTGCGGTCCTGATGCAGAGACAAATAGGACATCAAGCACCTGCACTCAAGCCCCAGCTGATTCCTGCAGTGGCTCCCGCTGAAAGCAGCTTTCTCTCGCAGAGACACCTGTCACCTTCACGCTGTGCCTGTTACAGGAGCCACTGCTGAATCAGTTGCCTGGGGGCGAAGACCTCATGTCCATTTTCATGCTGGGGTCTTTCAGGAGTGGGAGTATTGCCTGGCTGTCCCCAGGCTCAGCCACATCTTTTAAGAACTGTCTTGAGGATGACACGAGATGAAATCTGTAAAGCTCCTAGCACAGGGCCTGAGAGAGAGAGTGGTACAAGGCAAATGCTGGAGCTTCCTTCCCTCTGAAAGTGACACACAGAGCCGTCCTCATAAAGAAACCTCTCAAGTGAGACCCGAGTCTGTTTTTGGTCTCCTCCAACAAAGAATTTTTTTTTAATGAAGTCTTAATCAAAACCACCATGAGATACCAATCCACACCCACCAGAATGGCTGAACTGGAAGAGCTGACAATGTCCAGCACCCACGAGGACGGAGCCACTGGGATGCTCGTGGCTGCAGGGAAACGTAAACGATGTATTCGCTCTGGAAAGCTGTTTGTCAGCACCGCTACAGGGAGGCACATGATACCTTTTAGCCCAACAATTCCAGAAATGAGCATTTATGTCCACCAAACAGTATGTACAAAAACATTCATGACAGTTTTACACATAATAGCCCCAAACTGCAAACAATGCAAATATTCATCAACAAAAATCATAGTAATACAATGGAGTATTACATAATTCAGCAAAGAAAAAGGATGAACACACAACCACATGCATGAATCTCATAGACAGAACATGGACAAAAAAGCCAGACCCAAAAGATGGCACATGACTATATGATTCCATTTACATGACATCTGTGATTGTTAATTTCATGTGTCAACATGGCTGGGCCACCATGCCCAGATATGCAGGCAAACGTTATTCTGGGTGTTTCTGTGAGGGTGTTTTGGATGAGATTGACATTTAAATTGGACTCCATAATGGGGTTGGGCCTCACCCAAAAGAATTGAAAGCCTGAATAAAACAAAAGACCGACACCCACCCCCCCACCCCACCTCCAAGCAAGGGAGAATCCCACCAGCAGAAGGCCTTTGGGCTTGAACAGCGACACTGACTCGTCCCTGGGTCTCCGGCCTGCCATTCTGAACTTGCCAGCCTTATTAACTGCACGAGGAAATTCCTCAAAATAAACACACACACACACACTATTGGTTCTGTTTCTCTGGAGAGGCCTAACACCGTGTCCCACAGCCAGCAAAGTTAATGGGCCGCGTGCTTTACATACGGTATCTTCAATCCTCCCAACAGCCCATCGACTCCATTTTGCCCAAAAGCAGCTCAGAGAGGTTGGACATCTCCATCTACCCATCCACGTACACATTTCATTGAGTCTCAAGTACAACCGTGCACCAAATGATGACATTTTGGCCAACAATGGACTTGATATACAATGGTGGTCCCATAAGACTATGAAGGAAGTGAAAAATTTCTATCACCTAGTGACATCGTAGGTATTGCAATGCAATATTACGCACTACTCTCGTGTTTGTGGTCATGTTGGTGTAAAGAAACCATCAGTTGTATAAAAGTATAGCACATACTATTATGTACAGTACAGAATACTTGATAATGATAATAAATGACTATGTTACTGGTTTATGTATCTACTATACTTTTTTTTTTTTTTTAACTATAGTCCATTGCCCCAGGGGGAGTACAGTGGTGTCATCTTAGCTCACTGCA
>CAUYSK010128237.1:0-97254 GCA_963575035.1 Avahi laniger
CTTCTCAAATTTTCAGACTACTTTTGCTTCTGTATTATATGGTTACATAGATGTCTGTTCTTATTCTTAACACTCACTGGACCATTAATAGTCTGTTCAAAGCCTGTTTTTATTTTCTTTGTTTTGCTAGATTCTAAATACCATAAAGGCAAAAAACCTCTCCCAGTATCTGGAACATAGTATGTGGTCAATAATGGTTGAATGAATAAATGGACGAATCAGATTAATGTCAGATTTCTTAAGGAAGAGATCTTTCTTCATCTTTAAATTTAGCATCGGCCATCGTTAATCTGTCTTTATAGTTTGCAATTTGTAAATGCATTCTGAAGGCTCAGAGTCGGGAGTGGTGGCAGCACTGATGCAGTTGTGTTGTATAAATCTCAGGCAAAACACAAATCTCTTTTTAAAAAAAAATCTCTATGACAGTCACAATCAAGAAGTTATAATAACTGAATATAATTTATAATCCAGATAATTTTTTAATTTTTAATGTATTAATAAAATGTCTTCAGAGCTTGAAAAAAAAATGAAATATGGAAAAATACAATATAATACCTATGCCTTTGACAACATGCTCTAAAAATGCTTTCTTGCTTTTCACCCACTTATTGCTGCAAATCTACATTCTCCTACCTAACCAAATCAAGACGCCCTTAAGGTCATAAAGGACTGATACCGATCTAGAGGATCCACTGAAACTGCAAACCTCCAGGCTGCAACCAAATATTCAAATGCTTTCCAACAAAAAGCAGACACAACAAAGTCATTAAAATGTTAGTTAACTTTAAAATTAACAAATAGTTTTTGTTTTTTGAAATTATTAACTATATAGTAGTTATATTTTTGTAAAATAATGTACATTTTTAAGTATATCTAATTGAAGTTTCTTGAATGCAGCCTTATTTGATTACAGCTAAATTAATGGGGCCTTCCAACAAGAAAAGTTTCCTCACTCCTGTTTTAGATGACCTTGAATGGATAAATTTCAGCAGAGCCATGAAAATGGCAGCCATATTGCAATAGGTTAGAAAGTAATTAAGGTATAGACAAGTGGAGATAACATTTCTGGTAAACTACTCATTTAAGAGCTATGTTTTGAGGAAGAACAAATAAATGGAACACTAACTGGAGGCATCTGGGGTCTGGGAATGTTTGTTTTTTGGATGGGAGATACCATTTACAATACTAAGTAACATGAGGAATACTTTTTTGAATCAGTGATATCCATGATTCTTTTATATGTAAATTTAATTAAGCTGAGAGCTGATAGCAAAGTATTGAGACAGATTTATTAGATAAAGAAATAGGTTAGACTTGGTTTGAATGTCTAAATATGCACTCTAAATTTACCATTTTTTCTTCAAAAAATGATTTCCTAATCATGTTAATCACTAACACGTGTGTGGCACTGGTACGTTACACATTTTAAAGGAATGATTTTTTTTTCCAATTAATTTACTGTTGTCAGTCAATCATCAAATATCTTGAGTCCTACTGTGTGACAATTAATTAGAGTATAATTCTATGTTTTTTCCTTACTGGCTTCTAAACTGGAAATAGACTTAGGAATCAGGAATCAAAATTATTAGCCTTTTTAATGGTAAGGCTGCATTGAAGAACTTGCCTTGGAACTTGCCTTGGAACTGGGCCAAAATTAGACATTAGCCTTCCTTAACTCCCTAACTCCTTGAATTGAATTTAACAACCTATCAAGGACAGTATAGCTGGAGCTCCAGGCCTCTTCTAAAATACAAGGAAGCTTTATTCCAGTGAGTTTACCATTCAATTTTCTCATTGGTAGGAGTGAGCAGGAGGCTTGGCCATTAATGAAAAATGACTTTTGAAACATTAAGCCTTCCCACTAGGGACAACTATGAGGGTGTTGCCAATATTAGTTATTCCTCCTTCCTGTGGGAGGACTGACTAAGGGCTAGAGTAAAGAGCAGAAGCTTCTTCCGAAGTACTTACCCCAAGACTGTGAAAAGTGTTTATGGGAGTTCTATTTTATGGGACAGGCAGGAACTGTGGGTTGGGTCAAAAAGCTTACTGTTTACACAAAGAATAGGGTTTAGACCTTACTTTTAAAATGTTGAGTATCAGACTTGGTATAATATAATGGAAAGATAGAGGAGGAAGCAATTAATTTTGACTTGAAGGATTCAAAATGACTAGGCTTCTAAGGATTGAGTGAAAGCAGGGATTGACAAACTTTTTCTGTAAAGGGCCAGATAGTAAATATTTCAGGTTTGAGAGCCCCTTGGTCTCTATTGCAACTACTCACCCCTGTGTTGTAGTGCAAAAGAAATACATAAATGAACAAGCATGATTGTGTTGCAATAAAAATTTATTTCTAAAAATAGGTGTATTTGGCCTGCAAGTCATAGCTTGCTGATCCCTGAGTTAAAGGATGCAGCAGGAAAGTAGGGTGGAGGGAACAGGCAGAGGGTAATATAACCAAAGATAAATAAGTCTAAATAATGATGTATTTTGAAAATATTCAACATTATAGGGTCATTGGAGTATAGGGTGGGAGTAAGAAGTAGGACTTGAAGTATAAATTATGGCCTCTATAAGGAGGAATTATGAGCCTTCGAAGCTTTTTTTTTTTTTAAATGGGTAATAAGCATGATCAGATAAGTCAGCTTATTTTCATTTACAACATCTGTTGTTGGTTCAGGTTTGAGGGTTTTTTGTTTGCAATAGTTTTAAGAAGCTCAAATTAAAGCAGCCCTTTTAAGTCAAAACTGGGAAAATGAGCAGTGTTTGCTTCAGTATATTAAGACATTGGATTGCTGAAATACTGTTAAATAGCATCCTTCTTTTCTCCCTGGGCTCTGAACAACTTGAGAAATAAAACAAGGAGAAAGATGCAAGCCAAAATATCCTCTATTACTGATACAGGCCAGATTTAAGGAACAGCTTTGTGGGAGAGTCAGGTGGTCTGGGGTAGGCCAATTTATCCATCCAGTCCTGGGCACTCTAGAGAAGCAGAGCAGACTATGAGTCTTTGCAAGTATGTTCTTTGATAGCTCATTTTGAAGGGCAAGAGGAACAAAACTGAGCTTTGTCTGCTCAGTTCTTCATTCCAAAATCACCCATCAGGTAAGTCAACTTTATTTATCTAGGAGTGAAAAGAGGCTCAGGCAGGAGGGATAGGGGCCTGAACAGAATGAGGAGATTTTACACCTAGGGTAGGGGTGTTGGGGCCAAGAGGGATGAGGAGAGGGTATCTATGTGGGGAAGAGGAGACAGCCACAATGAGAGATTGGTTACATACTGGGAGAGTGATCAAAATAAATAAATATTAAAGATAGTGGGAGCCAGGCTTCTTATTGTCTGAGAAGGGAATTACAAATATGGAAGTAGGGAAAACTAGAATGCTGTCTGTAGTGTTGGATTGGAAATGAGGTATTGGTGTGAAATTGTGGTTTTCATTATATATAGGTATAGAAATACAGAAGTATTAATAAATGTGTGTGTAGGTATATAGGCATGTGTGTGTAGGTATATAAGCACAGTGTGCTGGTCACTGAGAAGGGGCTTAGGAGCAATGATACCCCAATAGCAGTGAGCATAATGTATCATTGTTAATTTCCTGATGTTAATGGTTGTTTCGTAAGAGAATGCCTTTATAAGGAAATACTTATGAAAGAATTGAAGAGTGATGGGACATTATGTGGACCATTTATTCTCAAATGGTTAGGAAAATAAAAGTTATGCTTACTATATTTAAAATGTTTTCTGTAAATTCAAGATTGTTACTAAAAAAAAGTATTTAAAAGCAATTTCATTCCTCTACATATCATGTTCTTGTGAATTAATCACTTTGAACCCTTAAAACTACATAGTTAATAATATATAAATTGTCTTACAGTTTTTTCAGCACCAAGAATTGCTCTTTGAAATAATGATAGCTAATATTTATTGAGTGCTTACCATGTCTTAGGCATATGCTAAATTTTTATGTGTATTATGTTTAATTTTCACGTATGAAATAGTAAAATTTTTATCTTCATTTTACAGATCAGGAAAACCGAGACTTATAGAGAGGCTTAGTGACTTGTCCCCAAGACTTTTCCACTTAGTAAATATGAAGGTAGAATTCATATCCAGGTCTATATTTCTATCTTAACCATTATACCAGGTCAAACATGGTTAAAAAATTAGCAAGTCTTACCCTTCCTGATCAGATCGTTTCATTTAAAACTTTAGTAATGCTGCTCTCCTTTTATTTTAGAACCTGGAATTTCACGGATGGGGGAAAAGTATCTTGGATTTAGGTCTCCTAAATCCTGTTTTTGTTCCTGCCCTGGAGTTAGAACAGGGGCTTCTGTATTTGAATGCACATTAACAGAGTTAAGGATTCCCTTGAGATTGGTTAATCAGAGAATAATATCCTCAAATTTCTTTCTTGCTCTTAAAATTGGAAGTGGTGAGAACGTGGAGTTAGTGGGACAAGGTTGTTCCACAGTAGATTCCAAATATGAAGTTTTAGTGTGGATGTAAAATTACCTTCGATCCCAATTCTCAGAATGATGAGCATCACGTTTTCATCTCTTTGGAACTTTCCTCAAAAATGACAAATGATCAAATAAAATATAGTCAGATTGTGAATTTTTTTTAATATTGTCCTAAGGAATTTTGTCCTTATTTTGATATTTAGTTGGGATTAAATTGGTATTTTTGTTAGTTTTAAGCAGTGGCATTCACAGAAATGCTACTTTCACCATATTCCATTCAGTGAATTTACTGTTACAGTTCTCTTTTATACCCACCCTATGCAAACCCTGATTACTCTTTCTTTGGGGGAAATTAAAAGCTTTCCCAGAGTAATGCTTGAAGATGTGGGCATAATTTTTAAAAATCATTATGGAAATTTTCAAATATGGGCAGAAATAGGAAAAAGCATAGTAAATCTCTGTTTCCGTGACCCAACTTTAATGATATAACAAATTCTGGCCCAATTTTTAATATAAAAATTATCAGTCAAAAGTCCTATAGTTCATTCCATGTTCTAATGTGAGTCAACCCAAATTACACATTTTCTTGCAATTGTTGTGAATTTACACCAGAATGATAAAAAGTATTATCATGATGTCTTACTGTTGCTTTTAGCTTAATGTTAACTATTTTTAGTTTAGTTATAAACCAAAAAAAGTTGAATTCTAGACCCTAGAAACTGGGGTGGGGGAAGAGAGTCATAACAAGAGCACCTTCTTTATGCTCTGCAGTTTGAATAGCTCTAAAACCGGTAAGAAGAAATCATTGCTCATGTCTGGGGTCTGCTATATTCATCTAGTAAGCCAAAGAAGGTATCACTTACTGATAGACTCATTGTGTATGCTGAACAGCAATTCATTGTTTTTCAAGATTGTAGAGCCACCAAATTAACGGTGTTGTAGCTAATGTGTAGACATTCCTCAGAACATTCATCTTATGTGATTGTTGAAATAACAATAATTTAATAAAAATGTTTTCATATTAGTGTTAAATTTTATTTGTTGGCAATCGTGATAATTTGGTATTTATGTTTTGGGTGTTTATTAAAGGTCCACACCAAATTAATTTATGCCTTGGAAAATATGAATTTGGGGAGATACAAATATAGATATTTTATATATGCATGTATATATATGCATGTGTGTGTGTATAGGTCTATATCTACACACACGTGTATAATTTGTAGTTGGTAACTATTACGATGATTCTGGGAGACTTTAAAAAAAGTTTTTAGTTTTCATTTTAACAAACAGTTGAAAAGAATGTCCTGTTGCCATTTATGTAGAGTTAAAATATAGAAAGTATTACATTGTGATGGAGTAAATTGTGATTTTGGAGTTTATACATTATGTTCATATTGTAGGTGTCACTTGTTAACTGTGTGACTCTGAGAAAATTATAAGCTGTTCTCTCAAAAGTTGTTACGTACTGATTTTCAAATCAGTCCCTTTCTCATTCTTCCTTTCTCTGTATATTGGACCTTGCTCTGCAAGATTGTTGATAGCCCCTTTATTCTTGATATCTTTTCTTTTTTTAAGCTTTACAACTTTTTTGTTCATTGGCTAATTTTCCTAAACTCAAATGTGTTCATATTACTCCCTGTGTAAAAATCTTCATTGATTGCCAATAACCTTAGGATAATTTCTTAAATTCATAATATGGTTTAGAAAGCTCAGCATAACCTGCTCCCTATATACTGCTCTAGCCTTTTGTTTCTCATGCTACATTGAGCACCGCCATCAAACAGTATAGTAATAAGTAGCATAGTAATAATAACAGCTAACATTTAATGACTACCTGTTAATATTTATGCCAGATATGACCTTTACATGTATTATGTCCTTTAATCCTTACAATAATCTTGAATATAGGTATTGTTTTTAGCATTTTACAGAATCATGCTGAACTCTTAGCACTGTGCATCTGGGCTTTTGCATATTTATTTTCTCTTTCTGGATTACAGTGGCTGCTCTTCCATTGCTGCTTTTTGTAAACATGTTTTGTTTTGTTTTTTAAAATATAACTACATAGAAAAAAGTATCAGATGAATAAACTTTCACCTAAGTAAACAAAGTAAACATGCTATTGTAACTATCACCATATCAAGAAATAGAACCCCCTAGAAGTCCCCTTATATCCCTACCAATCACTAATTTCCCCCCCAACCAGAAATGTGAACAGTATTCTGACTTCTTAACACAGTAGATTATTTTTGCCTGTTTTGGGAAACTTTGTTTAAATGGAATTATATAGTGTGTATTCTTTTGTGTTTAACTACTTTATTCTTTAACACAAAGAAGTTATTTTGTTTATGTGGTTCATTCATCTGGTTGCCTATCAATATAGCTTATTCAGATAGAGCTTTTCAATGCTCTATAATATTCTAATATATAAATGTAATATTCATCTATTCTTTTAAAGGGTCTTTGGTTTTTTCCAGTTTATTACAAACAATACAGTGAACATTTTTGTACATTATACATTCTTAATTTTGGTTCAACTCCTGGAATATTTTTAAACTTCCTTTTAGCTGAGTAGATTGCACTTTTTCCAGGAATCTTTTTTTAGCCTCTCCAGATTCGGGATTTGTACCCTTCTGTGTGCACTGATATCACTCTCTCCTCTGTCATAAACATTTATGCTATTTTGTATTAATAATTTCTTGCTTTTTCTTATGAAGTTCAAAGAGAATGTGTATATATATGTGTGCATATGTGCATGTGGGCAAAGAAAAGTTATGTTTTCTCCTTCCTTATCTTCCTGGCACCCACTGAGTACTTAACAATTGTTGAGTGAATGAGTTTTCAATACATTCACTCTTTCTATGCTAAAAAGTTAACATAAGCATAAATCTAATGGAAATTGGGTAATAAACTTTCTATGCCTTTGTTCTGTTCGGTTAGATGTACAGAGTTAACCTTAAAATGGATTATTATCAAATTATGTAAAAAATTTTTAATGTGGCAGGCATCTGTGTTGTCCCTTTTGTACGTTCATTCTACCACAGCTATTTTGTAAAATATTTTTAGACATTTTTTTATAATTCATGGCACATTTAACAACCTTATTTGTGACATGTTTAGTATTTGTCCTTCAAGGGTGGTCTTGAGTTTTGGGAATTGCCAAAAGGCATTTGGAACCAAGGCTGAGGAATTTTATGAATGAGAAACTATCAAAAGTGAGTTGAGATTTTAAGAAACTTTGACTCTCCTCCCCTACCTCCTACTCAGTGTGGCCTTAAAAATGCTTTCTTTTTACAGAATTAAGTCACTGAATTTAGGTAAAGTTAAGTCACTGAGATAAGCTAGAGTGTATAGTATATTGTGCTTTTGAGTTTCATATGCTTACTCTTTCAAGTTACTTATCTTGTATAGTGATGTGCCACATAAGAACATTTGGGACACCAAGGGACTGCATATACAATAGTGGACCCATAAGCTATAATAGAGTTGAAAAATTCCTGTTACATAGTGACATCTTAGCCATCATAATGTTGTAGCATGATGCCTCACTCATGTGTTTGTGGTAATGCTAGTGTAAACTGACCTACTGTCCTGTGAGTCATATAAAAGTCTAGCACATACAACTATGTATAGTACATAATACTTGATGATAATAAATGATTATGTTACTGGTTTATGCATTACTGTGTTATACTTTTTATCATTATTTTGGAGTGTACTTCTACTTATTTTTTTAAGAAAGTTAACTGTAAAAGAAGCTCAGGCTGGTCATTCAGGAGGTATTCCAGAAGAGTGTATTGTTATCATAGGGGATGATGGCTCCATGCATGTTAGTGGCCCTGAAGTCCTTCCAGTGGAACAAGATGTGGAGGTAGAAGACAGTGGTGATACTGAAGATCTGGACCCTGTGTAGACCTAGTTGTTAGTGTGTGTGCTTGTGTCTAAGTTTTTAACAAAAAGTTTAAAAAAATTAAAAATAGGAAAAAGTTTACAGAATAAGAATATTACAAAAAGAAAATATTTTTGTACAGCTGTATGATGTGCTTGTGTTTTAAGCTACATCATAAAAAGTTTAAAATAATTAAAAGTTTATAAAGTAAAAGAGTTAAAGTACACTAAGGTTAATTATTGAAAAAGAAAACTTTTTAAAAAATAAAATTAGTGTTGCCTAAGCCTGCAGTGTTTATAGTCTGCAATAACATGCAGTAATGTCCTAGGCTTTCACATTCACTCACCACTCACTGACTGACTCACCCAGAGCAACTTCCAGTCCTGCAAGCTTCATTCATGGTAAGTGCCCTCTACAGGTGTACCATTTTTTATCTTTTATTCTGTATTTTTACTGTACCTTTTCTGTACTTAGGTATGTTTAGATATGCAAACCTTACCATTGTGTTACAGTTGCCTACAGTATTCAAACAATAACATGCTGTGTAGGTTTGTAGCCTAGGAGCAACAGGCTATATACCATATAGCCTAACTGTGCAGTATGCCATACTATCTAGGTTTGTGTAAGTACATTCTGTGATGTTCACACAATGAAAAAGTCATCTAACAACACGTTTCTCAGAATGTATCCCATTGTTTATATGCAATGCATGACTGTAATCTATATGTATTATTTCTTTAATTTATATGCATATTTTTACATTTTCAGCCCTGTTTATCCTGAATTTGTCTTCTCTGAAATTAAATTTTTCACCCCGTTTTAACCATCACTTCCGTTACTAACGCTTCTCCTCACCTCAATTAAATAATAATGGTAGTGTACCTTTTACTGTCTTTGTCCCACTTTCTCCTAGGCTTTAGCTGTTTATTCTTGCTCATCTCAGACATTGTTTGTAATGTTTATTGATCGTGTCTGCTTCTTTGTCTCTTTCCCTCTAAACTATAAGTTTAAGGCAGGTATTTATTAGGAGCTCTAAAAATGTTTTCTTAGATATATGAAGACTTTCTTTGTTACCTGTTTTAATGTTCTCTAAAGCATTGTCATTTGCTACAAATGCTTATTTTTACGTTAGTCATCTTCTTATTAAAAACTGTTCTACTTCTTTATTGAAAAAGCATTATATTAAGTATAGATGGTCCTTCCCTCTTGTCAGCCAAATCCTCTATCAGCTGTAAAATTCAACTACATTTGTTAGGTGTATTACTATCATTGTCACAGCAATACAAAGGCAGTAATATTGTTCTTTTTGTCAAGGAGCTAAACATTTTAGCTCCTCCTCTCCGAAAAGTCTTAAGTTGCAAATCAAATTAGAATGTGAATATGCTTGGAGAATGTGGTAGCAATGAATTGGTAGCAATGAATTCTGACAAATAAGATTGGAGAAGGCTCTGAGATACCATTTAGACAGTACTTACTTATATACCAGGTCTTTAGATTTTATGTATGATACGAACAAAGTATTGTTTAATGTATTATAGTGAAGTAATTGTTAGCTAGTGATAAAACTGGAAGAAAATGTTTTATATTAGTTTGGAAGACAGGACTCTTGACAGTTGAACAAAGATGGGGAAAAGACATTTCAGATAGTGTGTGCAAAAGCTCAGATGTGTAAACAACATGTAATGAGTTATTTCTTGTAAGTGGCATGTAATTTACTTATGATGGGATGATACAAAGTGAGGTTGGAGAATAGGTAGGAGTTAGATCAAAGAAGGCTACGTATGCTATCTTAGAACATTTATAATTTATCTTGTAGGCTATAGAGATCCATTGAAGAATTTAAAGCAGAATTAGTGTAGTCTTCTCTTCTGAATGGTAAAAATTGGTTGGAACAATGATTCCAATATCCATTATAAGAGCCTTGATAATAAGAGATTCTTATAACCTAAAATTTTCTGTACTTCTGGGAATAGTGTTCAACAGAGGTGAATCTTTAAGGTAACAAATTTACTATTTGGAATTATAAAACTTTTTTTTTCTATTTATGAACTACATCAGGCCTCCAGAAGTTTTACTGATTAATATAATGGATGTTCAAACACCTTCTATCTTAAGGAATAAAACATGACAAATGAAATTGCAATCCCATCTACAATTTGCCAGTCCCTTTCCTCCATTCTGGAGATACATATTTTTCTCTTGCTATCAGTCTTCTATATAGCATTCACAGTCTATTTTAAAATTATTTCAACGTAAGGAACAAGTTATACTTTATGTACCTAGGTATCTTTCATAAAAGATACACATTGAGTGTTTCTGTGTTTGATTATTTTCAATGCTTAATAAACCTTTCATTTAAATTTTCTTCTTAAGGCATATATTATTAACCCCAGATTTTGTCTTTTCATTTCTGTATAAATCTAGATTTTTAACTACTAGATTTGCATAAAATGAGGCCTATTAGTGCTATAAATATGAATATTCTAGTATTACAGCTTTATAAGAATAACTTATAAACTTAGTAAAGGATAAAGGGAAATAATATGAACACAGCTTAATTAGAATATGTTTCCTGTATTTGTGCTTATGTACTCAGGTAGAAATAAATTTAGGTCAGACATTTGAATGCTATATTTCCAGTATCTGATAACATCTAGCATTTGTTTATCTCCTTACAGTTTACCAAGAAATTTCATGTGGAATAACTCTATACCTGGAACACAATGTGTTTTACTAAATGTTGTAATAAAATACGTCTTCAGTATATGAGGTGTTAATAATATTCTAAGTCTTATAGGAGAGGAATTAGTGATTTGTCCAGGATCACTACAGCTAGTGCCATGGCAAATCTGGGGCTCCAACCGATGTTTTAATTTCATATCCATTACCAACTTATATTTTATGAGAGGGCAAAACAGATTTATATGAGATAAAAATCAGGTGATGCTAGTGAGAGAATGAGACTAGTTTCCTCAGTAGGTAGTGATTAAGAAGCATTTAAATACATCGAAATAATTATTCTGGTGTCAAATCAACTGTGTTTAAGCTTTCAACAGGGTAACCATATATCTTGTACATGTGCATGTTCCTCAATAATTCTCTATGACTGGTTGGTTCCCATTTGTTACATAAGTGTAAATTAGATAAATAGGTGGATAATTAAGGTGTTCCTTGGATTTTTCTCTTTTAATGTATATTCAAGTATGTTGACCCAATTTCTTTAACTCTTTCGTTTCTCAGCCTTGACACTGTTGGTATTTTGGGCTGGACAATTCTTTTTTAATGGGAGGTTGTTTCAGATATTTAGTGGCATTGTTGGCCTCTTCCCACAATATGCTAGTAGTGCATGTTTGGGATTAGGCAGACTAGGATCTTGTAATAAAGACATCTTATTAATAGAGGCACCACAATCCTTAAGTCATAACAGAAAATGTGTCTGACATACACTTAAGGAAAGAACAGACCAAACAGGCTAGTAAGAAACTGTTTAAGAGAGAGGCAGTAGTTACACTGAAAGTAAATCAATAGAAAAAGCACTAATTAAGCAAGATACAAAGAGGGGCCGTCTTTCTTAGGACAAAGTAGGATGTAAATAAATACGGTACATGGCTATGAATTTCAGAAAGCTACTTGATGTGAAGAAAGCTAATTATTAATAACAGGTAATTTTTAACTTATAAATTGGACTACATTCTAAAAGTTGTTTTGAGAATGAATGTCATGGGTCTCAGAGTGAAAATTTTCCTCATTTATTCAACATTTTAGTGCCTAACATGGGCCAGGCTTTGGGGCTAGCATAGTAAGCATAATAACATGATCCATGCTTCCTTGGTTCTTATAGAATTTCATGGCATTTATCCAATAAAAATATCAAATGAAGATTTATTTGTGTGAAATTTTTTTCTGTTACTTCCCTTTTCCCAGTTTTAGTTAAGGGCAGAATTCTTGTCTCTTCTTACTCACTGAAGGCTCTCCAGCTTCTAGAATACCTGGTAGACATGCAAATATTTGTTAAATGAATAATTGATTAGTTAGGAAGAGGCATTAAAAAACTGCATGGGATTGAGTAGAGTTATGATTAGTACTCCAAAGGGAATAATACAAGATGTTTATATAATACAAAACATGTAACATTGGATCTAATCTTGTCTAAAGCTAGATCAAATTAGATGAAAGTTTAAATTGAGGCAATGATTCTTACCAAGATTTTAAAAATGAGTAGGGATTATCTGGACATGTTTCGGGACTGGGAGTGGGGGTTGGAGTGTATTGTGGCTGAAGGAACAGCTTCTGTGAATGCCTGAAGTGGAATACAATGTGGCCTTTTTGAGGGGTTTGTGTGTTAGCAGGGGTTGGTGTTAGGGAGTAGCATGGTATGAGATGGAATATTAATTTTTCTTCTATTATATACTGAAATGCCAAATATTTATAATAAAATATTATGACAGTATTAGCAATTAAAATAGAAAAGCAACTTTTAAATGGTAATTTTAAAATAGTTTGATTCTGATACTTGAAGAAAACTTGTTTTAATTAATTTGAGAATTAGGCTCCGTCTTCCACCTAGATTCTGATGACCTCTAAGTCTTTGTAATAAAGACTTTTTTAATATGCAAATGTTTCCTGATGTATTTGTTTAATTTATGCCCATATATCCAATCAAAAATGAACTTCTTTTGTATCTGCCGCTCAAAACAAGACAAAAAAAACCTCGTGGATTTTCTATCTCAGTGAATGTTTATCTATTCTATGTCTCAAGCCAAAAATCTTTACTTCTCTCACTGCCACCTTAAAAGAATGAGCTGTGTCACTAATTATTTCCATTTAATTGTATTAATGTTGATCAAAGCTATCTCCTTTCACTCAAGTAAAGTTATACTGCCTAAATTTATGTTCATGTCTTTTCTCTGATGTATTTCTTCAAGTTTTCTAAGCATCTTGTCTTCATTCTTTTCCCATTTCAGTCTGTTTGCCACTGCTGCGTCAGTGATTTTTTTCTGAATGCAAAGGTAATCCTGTTTCTTGACTTCTTAAAGGCGTTTCGTGGCTCATTCTGGCTCTCAGGATAAAAATTAACTATTTAGCAAACGTGCTAGGCTCTTCAGGATTTGTGTCTGCACATCTTTCCAGCCTTTTATATTGCCTTTCTTTCACATTGCATTCTTGTGCCATATTTTTTCAATTTTTAGACATGGACATTTAAATTTAAATTAATTAAAACAAAATAAAATTTTAAAATTAGTTCCTTAGCTACTGTATCGAACAGCACAGATTGAGAACATTTCTTTCATTACAGAAAATTCTATTGGCTAGAGCTATTCTTGAGCATATCAAGTTCTTTCTCTTGTCCCTGTGTCTTCATACATGCTGCTCTTCTTTTCTAAAATATGTGATGTGTCCGCCCTTGTTTTGCCTAGCTAACATTTACTCTTCTGTTAAGACTTAGCTTAAGCATCATTTCTGGAAAACCTTCCCAGGTACCTTCTTTTCCTGCTTCCCCCATCCCTGAAGTCTGTGTTGTTACCTTTTGTTTTAATGTCTATTGCATTTAAATCCAAGAGTCAGTATTTAATAGCAAACTTCTAACAAGGTATTGAAATTTTAGATAAATTATAATTTTACATATATTGACTATGGTGTATGTATTTACCAGCATGGAAGTAAAAGAGACACTTAAATGGATTTATCATCCAAGTACTGACTGAAGAAGTACTTCATTAGATAAGTATGTGCTTAGGAAAAGACAAAGTCAGTTTGTTATGTAGGTGAAAGTTATCAGATCTGCTACTTAAGTGATAATTGCATACATTTAATCACATTTTAAAACAGAACTGAATCTGGCAGCTCAAGAATCTGTTGAAAGGTAAATAGATAAATTTATAGGTAGGTAGAAAAAGCATTGTATCGGAATGATACAGTGTAATGAAAATAAGATGAATTTCCATTACGAAAACACAGTATTAAATCCCATCAGGTCAGCTTTAACAATTAGCATTATGATTAGCAGAGCAGCGAATTTAGAAAGTACATCAGCATGGTACTTACTCTCAAGTGTGATTACTTGTCATCAGCAAGATTTACCTCTGCTCTACTTAGTTATCCACTGCACTCTGTATCTCACCATCACTTGGTATGCTTCACTTCTGTAATCATAAATCTAGATATACTTCTGTTTGAGACTGAAAGTGAGGAGAGATTAGATTCAGCAAAGTTTAGGGCTTCAGAAATGGTATTAGTGGGCCAAAGAGGAGAACACAAGATGATACGATTTTTTTTCCCCTGAGGAAAGGCTACAAATTTTTGCATGGGGCTGGTCTTGTGCCCTGGAAAAGGGGTAAAAGACATGCTCTTTCTTTTACCAATTCGTAATTGATTTGGTGACTGTATTTTTCTTACCAGAGATCTGGGTGCATCTTCTAAAAAGAAGTGGGATTTTCGATTGTGGTTTTGGTTTGGAGTTTGTTAATCCAGCCAGCAAAGTGAGGCTATTGTGGAATAGGTTGAGATGCCAAATATGTATTAGAATGCTACTTTATGGCTTGTCTTATGGAAATAATAGATTTCCGAAGATATTTCTAATTTCAAATATTCAAATTTGGAATGTATAACTATCAGAACCCAGTTTTCTGAACTCAGTTGAGTTTAGCTACATTTGTGTTTAGAAAGCCTTCTTTGATACAGCTCAGATACTTAAATTATATGACACAAGTAAGTATAGTAGACATTTAAAGACCAACAGATGTTATATTAATGAGGAATAGTTTAATTAGGTGTGCTTTCTTAGGAAGACACAGAATTTGAGTTAGGTAAAAGAAGGGATGGAGAGGGACAAGGAGTAGAAGCCTGTAAAGGCAAAGAAAAAGGAGTTTGGGAATAAAAGTGAGACAGGTAAGAGCACCTGACTAAAGTGGAGAATTTACTAGTGATGATGTTACCACCCAACCAGGTCCTTTGCCCACTGTCCAGATAAAGGCCAAGTTACAGTGGAGAAAGAGTTTAGTAGTGCAAGGTACCAGGCAAGGGCATGGGAGAAATTTCTCAAATCCATCTCTCTGAGAATTTGGGGGCTAAGATTTTTATAGGTGGTTTGGAGAACAAAGAGCTAGGGAATTGGGTCTGCTGATTGGCTGGGAATGAACTCATAGGTTTGGGAAACAGAAATTGTCTTCTTGGTTGGGATATTTCCTGGGTAGGGGGTTACAGGACTTGTTGGATGGATTCCCACACAAGGCCACTGGTCTGGTAACATCAGTTGGTCCCCCCAAAGGCAAACTCTGGAAGATATCTCAAAGACCAGTCTTAGGTTTTATAATACTGATGTTATCTATGGAAGCAATGGGGGAAGTAAAAAATCTTGCCCCTGTCAAGGATACATGACACTTAAGCAGTCAGCAGTTACAGCAGTAGGGAAGTTAGGGAACAATGGCTAGTTAACTTTTAGCAATATCTATACTTTTATAGAAATCAGAGTTATCACTTATCACTGTTCCTGCCTTGGGGCCTTACATTATTTTAATATAGGCAGTTTCAGTGAGAGAGGTTATGCTAAGTAAACTCAGGTTAACTCTAACTTAAATAAATTCTTTTATTATTTTTTCAGTTTTTAAAATGGCATTTCTTCTAATTTTTGTCTAATTTCCGTATATGTACATACATATATACACATATGTATGTTGATTTTACAGGAAAGGGATTACTGTCATCTGATATGAACTCTTCTATAGAATGTCATATTCATATGAACATATCACATTATCCTTACATTTACTCTCAAAAAACATTTCTTTTTAATGGCAGTTTTTCTGTGTGTACTCTATCTTGTGCTTTTGCTTTCAAATTATTGTTGTACTCCTATACAAAAGGCTTTTTATTTTTGAGGATCCTGGGATTTTTTTGTACGGCATGAGTGCGCTGAAAACCAATTATCTTTCTTAATTCACTGATGACTTTGACATCTAATTTTTAGTCTTCCATCTTTACTTAATCCCTGACATTATTCCTGGATTTCATTGTTCTTGAGAATAACCCACCAAGCATTCTAACCTCACAGTTTATTTCATTCTCAATAAAGACCTTCATTTTTCCCTGCTTCAAAAACTGTCTCTTATGCCATGTTTCTTTTAAAAAAATTTTTTTGGCAAGGTTTATTAAGGCATAATTAATTGACAGAGTAGGTTCAGTGAGTTCTGATGCACAAACAGGTAACTAGCTCCTCAGCAATCAAGATACAGAATCTACTACAGGTTCTTTTTTGTGCCTTGATAGATATCTTGTTTCCCACATCCAGGCACTACAACCATGGATCTGCTTTTTGATCTGGTAGTTTTGCTTTTTCCAGTATCATGTAAATGGAATCATGCAGTATATGCTTTTGAATCTGGTTTCCTTTACTTCACAACATGTGTTTGAGATACATCCATGTTTTTCCACGTATCAATAGTTTGTTCCTTTCTGTTGCTGAATAGTATTCCATTGTACCACAGTTTGTCTATCCATTCAACAGTCGAAGGGCATTGAGTTATTTTCAGTAGTGGGTGATAATGAATGAAACTGTATGAACACTTGTATACAGGTTTTTGTATAAATGTAAGTTTTATTTCTCTTGGGTATATACCTAGGAGTGAGGTTGTTGGATGATGTGGTAGTTTATGTTTACTTTATTAGAAATTTTCAAACTGTTTTCCATTTTGCATTCCTACCAGCAATTTATGAGAATTCCAGTTGCTCTGCATCCTTACTAGCACACATTATTAACAGCTTTATTTCACCATTCTTATAAGTATATAATGGTATTTTATTAGGGTTTTAATTTGCATATCAATGATAAATTATATTGAGCATTTTTTTTTTGTTTATTTGCTGTCCATATGCCTTTTGTGATGTGTCTGTTCAAATCTTTTGCCTCTTGTTTTAAAAATTTGGGTTGATTGCTTTCTTATTAATGTTGAGTTTAAGAGTTCTTTATATGGTGTAGATATGTCTTATCAGATATATGATTAGCAAAAACTTTACATGTGCTATAAACTCATGACTATTTTTATGTTAGTTGATTGTCTTTTATAATGATTTGAAAATAAGAAAAATATCTTTTATATTTACCTTCATCTTGACTATTTTTGGGGATTCTTCATTTCTTTGTGTAGATCTACATGTCTGTGTGGTACCATTTCTTCTGCCTGAAGAATTTCCTGTAACATTTCTTGTAGTGCGAGTTTGCTGATAATGAATTCTCTCTGTTTTTGTTTGTCTGAAGTGTCTTTATTTCACTATGTTTGAAAGATATTTTTGCTGAGTGTAGAATTCTGGATTGACACTTTGTTTCTTTCAGCACTTTAAAGATGTCACTTCGTTGTCTTCTAGCTTGCATAGTTCTGGATATGCAATGTGCTGTAATTCTTATCTTTGTTCTTGCATATGTAATTTGGCTTTTTTTCCTGTGACTGCTTTCAGGATTTTCTTCAAGTATTTATTTTGCTTAATATTCTTTGAGATTCTTCCATCTGTGATTTGAAGTCTTTCATCACTTTTGTGACATTCTCATCTATTATCTTTTCAACATTTCTTCTTTTCCAGTCTCTCTTTTCCTTTTGGGATTCCAGTTACATTTATATTAAGACAATTTGATATTGTCTCATAGCTCTTGGTCATTCTTTTTACCCTCTGCTTTTTTTTTTTCCCCTTAACTCTTTGTGTTTAAGTTTGGATACATTCTGTTGACCTCTTTTTAAGTTCACTGATTTCTTGGCTGTATTGACTCTACCAAAAAACCTGTGGATGACATTTCTTCATCTCTCTTACTGTATTTTTATTTCTAGAATTTCCAGTTACTTTCCTGTAGTTTCTGTTGACATTCCCCATGTGTGTATGCGTGTTACTTTTTCACTAGTCTTTAACATATTCATTGTAGTTATTTCCATGGTTCCTTTCTGATATTTCTATCATCTATGTCATGTCTGAATGCTTGTGTTAATTTCTTTTTTGATAGTGAGTTGTTTTTTCTTTTTTTGTGTAATTTTTGAATGATGGTCAGATATAATGTGTGCAACAACAGACACTGATGTGAATAGCCTTCATGTCTGGAAATGGATGCATGTCTTCTGCTACTAGGCTGTAAGTATTGGGGGTTGAATCTATCTAGTCAAGAGTTGAGCTGGATTTGGATTTTGTTGTTACGGTAGTTACCTTCATTTACCTTCACCAGCTTCAAATTCCTCTTGTTTTACCAGATACTTAGGATGGTTTTTGTTTTGCTGAGTGCTTTTTTCCCCCAAAGTTTCTGATCCACTTTATCTTTCCTTCTGCACTTCACTTCATGGACGGTTTCTACAAACTATTACTTTTTCTCCAGTGTTACTGTTTGTTGTTCTGTGCTTGCTATCCTGGTAGTGGGGGCTGGGGATAAGAGTTTCTCTGATGTCTGCATTCAGCCTCAGTTTTAGGTAGGCTTTTGTGTCCATGGGCCTTAGGGGTGGAGTTTTCTCAGTGATCTCGCCCTTTTCCATCTGTAGGAGACATCTAATGGTCTAGGATGAGGACAATTTCCTATTCCTTCCTCAGGGATAGAAAGATTTTTTTTTTTACACTGATTCCAAGTCACAGTGGGTCTTGTTTGCCTGTGCTCTTCGGGTGACATGATTTGCTGCTCTGTGCCAAGCAGCTTAAAGCTTTTGCTCCTTAAGGGAGAAAGGGACAAGACAGGGCTTTGTGCTTTTCCCACAGTGGCATTCTCTCCCTTCTTCTAGGCTTGTAAAACTAAGACAGGCTTTCTCTAGTCTTCTGCTGTTCTTAGACTCTTTCTTGTGAGCAATTGGTAAGGCCCATAGAAGAGCCCATGATTGGATATCTGCAGCTTCCAAGGATTCTGTACTCTCAATTAGCCCTCACTTGCCCTGTAACAATTTGTTAAAAATTTTAGTTGAATTCTTACCCACTTGTATGGCGGCCCCACCTCTTCCCATGCTGTATGACAGATGAGTCAGTTTCCGTGGCCCATCTCTTTGGTGGTATCTATTTTTCTCATAGATTTCAAGCTTGTGGATTATCTTGTAACATCGGCTCTCCAGTGGGTTTAAGAAAAGTTACACTTTTTGTGGATCATCTGCTTTATCTTAATAGGATGGGAATGACATTCTTTCCAGCTTTCTACATTCTAGATAGAAGCTGGACCATACGTCTAACAAATGGTCTCCAATGTGGAGTCCACTCAGTCTAAAAGATAGAGGAAGAAAATATTAGAATACCTTGGTGATATTTGCTTTTTTCAACAAAAAATGATTATTTTACTAATTTAATGTATAACTTAATAAATAGTTTTTTGTCAGAAGGTCAGTTTGACTTCATAGTGGTACATTTACTTTTACATTCACTTTTAAGGTATTAGAGTTTGCCTGGCTCCATCAAGTGTATTTTTTACCACTTTATTATTTAGTTTTAAGTACGGTTCCCAAAATGGACAAGTAGCTTACTGAGATTCCTACAAAGAAACCACAGATTAAAGGTAATGCTAAAATTCAAGCATAGGTTGAAAAAGAAGAAAATTTTAAAGCCGACAATATTTCTCCTATCCTAATGTAAATGCTTTAAATTTGCCCTGTTATGAAGTTAAAAGCAATGGAATTCTAATTGTTTGAAAAGAAGTAGGACCAAAGAATGGAAACATAAAATAGGAATTTAATATGTGAATTTATACCCACTGTCATTAACAATTAATCTTACCTTAAGTGTATATATCATGACGTAGTGGGCAAAATTCTAAGATGGCCCTCAAGAACACCCTCCAACCCCCTACTTCACTCCGCCACCTTTTGGTTAGATTATATCATAAAGGCACAGTTGACATTAAGCTAAGCGGAAGATTATCCAGGTGGATCTAACCTAATCTATTTAAAAGCAGAGAATTTTTTATCCTGCCTGTGGTAAAAGAGGAAGTCAGAGATTCAAGTTCTGTGCATAGTTGCTGTCTTGAAGTTGGAGAGAGCCACATATCAAGGAATAAAGGTGGCCTCTAGGAGCAGAGGATAGCCTTTGGCTTACAGCAAAGAAATGAGCACCTCTGACCTACAGCCACAAGAAACTGAATTCTGCTTAACAAGAATGAGCTTGGAAGCAAATTTTCCCCAGCACCTCCAGAAGAGAACTCAGCTTGGTCAACTAGCCACATTGTGCCAGGCTTTGGACCTAAAGAGTTGTGAATGAGTAAATTTGTGTTGTCTTAAGACACTAAGTTTGTGGTCTTTTATTATTTAGCAATAGATAAATAATACACATGCCTTGAGTGATCAACTAATGATTATTTCGAAGACATTTACATTTTTTTTTTTTTTTGCTTAGTAAACTTTTTACTTGGCATACACAAATTCATACATTAGGAAATATATTTGAATTAATTAAGTCTGAGTTTCAATAAAACTTGAAAAAATTTTTTAAGATCTACCTTACACAATTTGGAGAAAGAGAAAGATTATTCTGTGGTTGGAGAGAATTGCACTCTTGGAGGTATCCTCTAAACTCCACTTTGTTTTTTGTTTTGTTTTTAAAATTTCATCTTTATCTTACTTTCTGTTTTGAACATATATACAGATAGTGAGGGTACATAGTCAAATTTTTACTGATGGGTCTTGTGTTCCAAATGTTTGAAAGATACTTCCCTAGATTCTATATCTAGAATTCGTCAACATCTGAAATCTTAAACTTTAGTGTAATTTAATATCCTCCCACTACTTTCACTCAATAAACTTGTTTTGATCTCATTGAAATATCTAGTGTCCTGGACACTGCCCATCCCTTTTTCTATATGCCTGGTCAACAAATTCTGTTACTCTGGAAGAAAATAAGAGATGCTACACAAGGAAATCTTTGTACTGATAAAGATATGGTGTCTACCAAAAGTCTACAGCAAGCATTATATGTGATTTTGAAACATTAGAAGAATTTTATTTGTAATCAGTAGAATGTCAAGGATGCTCACTATTACCAATTAACATTAACTGGAAGCTATAGCCAAAACAATAAAATTAACAAAAGAGAAAACACATGATTTGAAAGAGGAATTACAGTTGTGGTTTTTTACAGGTATTTGTGTATAAAAATGTAAGAAAATCTAGAGATATATTAAAATCAATAGAGTTAGCTAATGTTTGGATATAAATCAACCACATCCATGTACACCCCAAAGAAACAAGATTTTTTTTTTTAAGTTGACATTTTTGGTGGTCTTAAAAACTGTAAGTTAATCGTGAATAACGCCAATAAATGATATGTTGGGCCTTTATTAAGAAAATCATAAAATGTTATTGGGAATATTTTAAAAAATTATAAAATAGGAATGTTTAACTCATTGTAGTATCAGCTTAAAAATGGATGGACAGACCAATGGAAAGCCTAAAACCCGATTCACAAAGAAAAAAATGAATAAATTGGACTTCAAGTTACAAATTTTGTGTTTGAAAAGATAACCGACGGATTTGGAGAAAATATTTGCTGATATATATATCTGATAAGGGATTTATATCCCAAAAAATTATTACAACTCAATAATGAAAAAACAACTAAAACATGGGCAGAGGATCTGAATAGACATTTTTCCAAAGAATGTATATAACTTGCCAATAAACACACAAAAAGATGTCGAGCATCATTAATCACTAGGGAGTTGAGACAGCACTTTGCATCCAATAGAATGGCTATAATAAAAAAGATAAGTGTTAGTAAGGGTGTAGAGAAGTTGCTGGTGGGAACATAAAATGATGCAGCCACTTTGGAAAACAGGCAGTTTTTCAAAATATTAAACATAGAATTACTAAATGACCTAGGAATTCTAGTCTTATGTACATACCCAGTAGAAATGAAAATATATTCCACACAAAGACTTAGATACAAATATTCATAGAAGCATTATTCACAATAGCAAAAAGTGGAGTTCCATCAGCTGGCAAATCAGTAAACAAATGTAGTATATCCATACCATAGAATGCCATTCAGCCATAGAAAGGATTGAAGTACTAATATATGCTACAACATGGATGAACCTCAAAGACATTATGCTCAGTGAAAGAAGCCAGACACAATACATGTATGATATGATTCTATTTATATATAATATCCAGAAAAGGCAAATCTGTAGAGACAGAAAGTGAGTGAATTTTAAGGTAGTAAATTATACCTCAATAAAGCTATTAATTAAAAAAATGCAGACCCACATACATTTTGGGGATTTTATGAGTAATAAAAGTGGCCTACTAATCAACTGAGGTAGAATGGTGCTTGGGATAAAATTGGTTATCTGTATTATACTCCTCATAAAAAGCCAATTCTGGTGGATTAAGGAGCTACATAAGAAAACTAAATGTACACTCACATATATAAAATAATTCTCTTTGTTCAAAACTTTTTCTTAGAAAAAATACAAACCATAAAACAAGATAAAAAAATGTTTTACTGTGGTACATAAAAACAAAAAACCA
The DNA here is from genome assembly GCA_963575035.1 of Avahi laniger. NCBI lineage: Eukaryota > Metazoa > Chordata > Mammalia > Primates > Indriidae > Avahi > Avahi laniger. Next base: position 22,815 of record CAUYSK010128237.1, read on the forward strand.
AACAACACAAAACTGTATGAAAGAACAAAATGAAAAGTCAAGCCATAACTGAAAAGGTTTGCAATTTATAAAATTGATCATTATTACCCAGAGTACATAAAACTATGCCTAAATTTTTAAAAGGCCTACAGTCTAGTTTAAAAGTGGCCAAAGGAGAAATCTGAAAACAGAGTATTTGAAAATATGCTAACCCTCAGTAATAATCAGGGAACTACAAATTAAAATGATAAATAACTTTATATTCATGTGTTGGGCAAATATAAAGTCTAATAATACCAACTTTTGGTGACCATTTGGGGAAAACAGTTACTCAAACCTTGCTGGTCGTAAGATGATTCAACCATATAATGCAATATCTAGTAAAGTTAAAAATGTTCATACCCTGAGGCCAAGTAATTCCACTTACAGATTTCCACCCAGAAGAAACTCTATAACACTTGAACAGAATGAGACGTTTATGAAGGTTTTCAGTGCAGCACTGTTTATAATAACAAAAACATGAAAAGTCACACAGCTCTCAATAGGGAAGTGTATAACTGAATGTCTTTCTATACATGAACTTTATAGTATAATCAAACTGAATGAACTAGGAATTTTGGTCTTTGGAAGGGTGACCTAAGTTATCTAAATTAACCTTTCTGCTAAAAGCAATAAAAAAGCTCGATTAAAAAAAAGCTAAAAGTGGCAAAGAACTGAAAAGACAGTTGAGAATACCTAAGCAAATTTTAAAGGTAAGTAGAAAATAAGAAGTAAAAAGTTGCTTAAGTATAAGTCATTTGTTAATACCGTATATTTGTGCTTTGATGGCTGATTAGGCCAGAGGATCAGAATTCAAGTTCCAGAGCCTGTCCAAATAGTCCTATGGAAGATTGTCTTTACATTAAGCTGGGACATCAAAGGGTCACACCTTCAGGATAAAGCATGTAGATCTAAATCATCCTTCCTTTCCCCAGTCCTAGAAGGTTGCGTTGGTGATAATCAGAGCAAGAAGAGAAAAAGTAAAGGGAGAAAAATATTGAATTTGTCATAGACTGGCCCTCTAGTAGATCTGTTCCCTGAGTCAATGAGGGAACTTCAAGACATGAAATTAGTTAGAAGTATGTATGAGTTTCCTATTACTGTTATAACAAATATCACAAGTTTAGTGGATTAAGACAGCATGAATTTGTCATCTTGGAGTTCTGAAGGTCAGAAGTCTGAAATGGGTCTCACTGGGCCAAAATCAAGCTGTAGGCAGAGCTGTATTCCTTTGTGAAGGCTCTCGGCCAGGATTAATTTTCTTGCATTTTTAAGCTTTTAGAGACTGCCAGCATTCCATGGCTTGTGGTCTTCTTTCATCTCAAAGCCAACAATGGCTGGTTGAATCTGTCTTTCTATCTCCTCTGCCTCCCTCTTCCCCATTTAAGAGCCCTTGTGATTACATTGGGTCCCCCAGGATGATCTCATTTTAAGGTCAGCTGATTAACAACCTTAATTCCATCTGCAACCTAATTCACCCTTTCCATGTAACATAATTTATTCAAGGTTGTTGGGACTCTCTGGAGGAGGGCACTTCATACTAGGCCTGAGGGAATCTAATCTTTAAAGGAAGGGTAAAGCCAGTAAATACTGAATTAATTGCACAAAGAAACAAGGCAAGATGAACAAGAACCATCAGACAGCAGAAACAGGCTCATACAATATAAGTCTTAAGGCATTGAAATGATTGGATACTGATTTAAATTTATTTTAAATACTGATTTTAAAATATAAAGAAATAAATGACAGATCTAAGTATCTACAAAGAATGGAGCATTATTAAAAAGGTGCTAAATATTTGAAAAAGAGCATAATAAAACTTGTATAAATTAAATTGCTGAAATTAACAAGCCAGAGGATGAACTTCTACCTGTAACTGGACCATATATTTACAGAAATTTTTAGACATTGGAAAACAGCGCAAGACTATGATCCCTGAGAAGAAGGAAGCTAATGATTTAGGCCCTTGATCATTCCAGCTTCTTTGCCTGTGGGTAATTTCCAGACTGCAGCACAGGCAGGGTAAAACTAAAAAGAGTCCAGTGGACTCACCGACTTGAGAAGACAGAGATCAGCATTCAGTGTTTTGTGAGTGGCTGGAATTTGTAGGGCCATAGTACCAAAAAGGAGGGAGCTACACAGAGAAAGCTCAAGAAGTCAGTATATGGTGTCTTGAAACTGGTTGAAGAATAGTCTGTGTGTTTGTAGAATGACACTTCATGAATCCTGACAAATAACCATTGGGAAAGCACAGTTTCTAGGACTTACAATGCAGACTAATTCCAGAACTCACATGGGCCTGAGAATCATTCAAATTTCCACCACCCAGAGCGAAAGTAGTCATTGAATACAAGAAGTATTCCAAGTGGAGATCTAAGAAAACTAAACTTAGTAATGAAAGGCTTTTCTGCTTCTGCCTTAAAAATCTTGTTTTTTAAAAAACCTCAAAATGATTATCAAATAACTTCCTTCCTGAGTAAACAAGTCTGATACTCTTAATTTAAAGGAGAAGAAAAACCCTCAGTACTCACAATGTAAAATTCACAATGTCTGGCATCCAAACAGAATTACTTAGATATGAAAAAAAGCAGGAAAATATAATTCATAATCAGGAGAAATACCATTTGATAGAAGTAAAACCAGAAATAATAGATGATAGAATTAGCAAAGAAGGATATTAAAACTGCTGTTAGTGTTTGCTCTGTATGCTCAAGGACTAAAAGGATAACATGAACATGATGAAGAGGGGAATGAAGGATATAAAATAGAAACAAATGATTTAACAAATGGTGCTGGATCAAATATATATCAATGTAGAAAAAAAGAAAAAACACATTAGTCCTCTCATATCATCCACAAAACATAATCAAAATAAGCCATAGACCTAACTGTAAAACTTAAATCTCTGTAACATTTAGGAGAAAGCCTATGCAAGCTGGAATAGAGGAAGGATTCTTAGAGCACATAACCACTGTAAAGAAAAGAAATGGATAAATTGATCTCAATCAAAATTAATAATTTTTGTTCATTGGAAGATACCACTAAGAAAACAAAAGGCCAAATCATAGACCTGGAGGAGATATTCACAATGTGTGTTATTAGAGAAAGAAATTGTATCCAGAATATATTTTAAAACGAAACAAGAAAAGCACTTACAATACAATGATAAAATGCCAAACAACCCACTTAAAAAATTGTGTAAAAGATGAGAACAGAGATATCTGAATTGGCAGTAAGCATGTGAGAAGAAGGTCAACAAGGAAATACAAATTAAAACTATGATGAGATATGGTGACATTAGAATGATTCTTAATCATTAGAACCTTTTTTTAGAAAAAGAAAAGAAAAAGCAAACAGAAGAAAACACAACTGACCATACCAAGTGATGATGGGGATGTGAATCAGCCACAGTAACTTTCATACATGGATAGCACATGGCAGGAATGTAAAACAATAGACAAATTTTGAAAACAGTTTGATTTCTTAAAAAGCTAAACATAAACCTACCATATAATTTTGTTATTGCACTGTTTATTATTTAAACAGAAAAATGAAAACATATATTCACCAACTTCTGAATAGATGAAATTGTAGCATATCGATACAATAGAATATAAGGGGAAATAACTAGTGTTAACCACATGAATATGGATAAATCTCAAAATTATTCTGCTGAGTGAAGTAGACCATGGCAAAAAAAAAATAAAATCTGTACTGTAAGATTCTGTTTTCATGAAATTCTAGAAAATACAAAGTAATCTGTAGTGACCAAAAGCATGTGAATATTTGCCTAGGGTCGTGAGTAGAGGAACAGATGGATTACACACAAGCACAAGGAAACTTTTGGAGGTGTTAAAAGTGTTTTTTTACTTTAATAAAGATAGTGGCTTCATGAGTGTACACATATGTCAAAACTCTTCAAATTGTGTATTTTAAACATGTGCAGTCTCCTATAATAACTGCAAATTAGGCATTACAGAAGAAAGAAGAAGATCAATGAATCTGAAAAATAACAAACTACCCAAAATGAAGCACACATATAAAAAGAACTGGGGAAAAAAGTGAACAGAGCCTCAGTTATCCTTGGGACAATATCAAGTAGTTTAACAAATGGATAATTAGAATGCCAGAACAAAAGGGGGCTACAGAAAAAAATACCTGGAGAAATAATGTCTAAATATTTTTTAAAATTGTTGAAAACTTTAACCTTGCAAGTCCAGTAAACCCAACTTATTCCAGTATATACAAAGAAAACCATACTGAAGCATGTAATAATCAAATTGCCGAATGTCATTGATAAAAAGAAAGTCTTAAAAGCAGCCAGAGATAAAGATATTATACACAGGGGAACAAAGGAAAGAAAGACTGTAGACTAGATAGCAACTATATAAAATATTAGACAATAGAAGCATATCTTCAATGTACTGGGATCAAAAAACTATCAACTAGAACTTTATGCTCAAAAAACATTTTTTTAAAATAGAGACTATTTTTTTGAGAAAAACAATAGCTGAAAGTATTCACTGCTAGCAAACTTTCAATATACAACAAACACAGAAGTTTAGTCATAAGATCTTTACACAAAAAGGTGACAATTGTAAATTGTGAGTAAATGTAAAAGACTTTCCAATTTTTAATGTATTTAAGGTACTATTTTAAAATAAAAGTAATGTATTGTGTGATTTATAACAGGCAGATGTGAAATGTGTAACCATGCCACACAGGATGGGGTGGAAAATGGATATATACTGCTTCTTACATTATATACTACATAGTACAATAATATTTGAAAGTAGACTGTGAAAAGTTAAAATGAATATTGTAAACCCTATGACAAGCACTAAAAATACTAAGAGGTATAGCTAATAAATCAATAATGGCAATAAAATGGAATTCTGAAAGCGTACTTAACCCAAAAGAATGTCGTAGGATGGGGGAATGGGGAGGAACATATAACAAATGGAACAAATCAAAAACAAACCAGATGATAGATATAAACCTAGCAATATGAATAATTACATTAAATTTTAATGGTCTAAACATTGCAATTAAAAAACAAGCAGAGATTTTCAGACTGGTTAAAAATTCAGTATTCAAGTGTATGTTGTCCACAAGAAACTTAATGTAAATATAAAGACATAGATCAGTTAAAAACTAAAGGTATGGAAAAAGATAAATAGATAAAATGCTGTTAAGCATAAGAAAGCAGGTGTGGCTGTTATTAATATAACATTAGACATATTAGACTTCAGAATAAGGACAAGGAGGAACATTTTATAATGATATCAATTCACAAAAGAGACATAACAATATAAAATATATATGTATCCAATAACAAGGCTTCAAAATACATGAAGCAAAACTCAACAGAAGTTTAAAGGAGAAAAATACGACTGAAAATGAGTACAGGCATAAAAGACTTACAGAACATTATCGATCAGCTAGGCCTAATTGACATTTATAGTACACTTCTCCCAGTAACTACATATTCTTTTCAAGTGCACATGGGATATTTATCAGTGTAGATTATATGCCATCTACAAATCAAATCTCAGTAAATTTAAAATGATTATAATCTTACATGTTTTATGAGCACAATGAATTTAATCAGAATTCAATAACAGAGTAAGATTTCTGGAAAATGCCAAATATTTGAAATTATGCAACACATTTATATTCTGTGGGTAAAACAAGATGTCATAAGGAAAATTATAAACACTTTGAACTAAATGAAAATAAAAAGTATATCAAAATGTGTAGGATGGAGCTAACATAGTGAATAAAGGGAAATTTATAGCATTAAATGCTTCTATAGAAAAGAATAAAGGTCTCAAATCAATGATATATAGGCTTCTATCTTAACTTAGAAAAATAAGTGCAAATGAAACAAAAATAATTAGAAGATACAATAAAGGTAAAAGCAGAAATAAAAAAATAAAAAACGAGTGAACAATCAAAATCAGTGAAACCAAAAGTTGGTATTTTGAAAAAAGATCACTAAAATTGCTAAATTTTTGGTCAAAGTGATCAATAAAAAAGGAGAGAAGATACCTCTAAACCAATATCCGGGAATGAAAAAGGTATGTTACTACATATTCTATAGATGTTAAAAGGGTACTAAGACTATCTTTTGAACAGTTTCTTGACAATAAATGCTATAAATTGTACACATTGCTAAACTGACTCAATAAGAAATGGATAACTTGAGTAGTGTTTTATCAATTTAAAAAAACTGGATTCATAATTAAAACCTTATCACACAGAAAATTCCAGGTGTGGTTAATAATTAGTAAATATAATAAATACATAAATTCAGAAAATTGAGAAGGATGGATCACTTCCCAGTTTGCTTTATGAGACTAGCATTACCTTGTTACCAAAACCAAATAAAGATACTACAAGAGAAAAGATGCTCAAAATCATTAGTCATTAGAAAATTGCAAATTAAAACTGTTGTGAGATATCCATGCACACACTTGGAATGGCTAAAGACAGAAAGATTGACAGTATTATATGTTGGTAAGGCTGTAGTATAACTAGATCTGTCATACATTGCTGGTGGGAATGTTAAAAGGGTGCAACAATTTTGTAAAACAGCTTTTCAGTTTCTCAAAATATTTACCGCAAATCAAAACAACTCTTACCACTCAACTCAGAAATAACACTTTTAGATATTTATTCAGGAGAAATGATAATGTATGTTTAGAAACTTGTATGTATGTGTCCCTTTTAAATAAGTCATGCTTTAAACAACTCAAATGGCCATCAACATGAGATAAACAATTTGTAATATATATAAGGGAAACTACCTTAGCAATTAAAAGAAAAATAATTCTGGTATATGCAACAACATGGATGAATCTCAGAGACAGTTTGCTGATCCAAAGAAGCCAGACACAAAAACGTTTATACTCTGATTCCATCTGCAACTCTAGAAATGACAAGCCTAATTTATAATGACAGAAGATAAGTTAAAGTTTCTCTGGATTTTGGGATGTTCCAGGCATTTGCTCAGAAGGGCACAGGGGTACTATTTGAGTTGATTGAAATATTGTGTCTTGGTTATGTTCTTCGATAAATGAAAATATGTTCTTCGATAAATGAAATTTACTGAACTTTATTCTTAAAATGGGCACATTGTATTATCTGAAAATTATGCCTCAAAAAAGTTCACTTTAAAAAGGATGTATTTGTCAACAGATTGTACAGTAGAAGAATTTCATGAAGTGGAATATATTTGGTAGAAGAAATTAACCAAAATGCAGTAAGGAAAGAGAAAGAGATGTAAAATACAGAAGAGAAAGAGTGTAGCATGAATAGGATATAATGAAACCAGCTTATGTAACTTTCATCAATCTTAGGAAATGTGTTATCAGCAGCAGATGCTCACTAAAAGGAGATGCTGTAGGCAGAAGGAAAATAATCCTCGATAGTTGCTCTGAGAAAGTGATGAAAAAAGAAGTGATAAATATGTGTGCAAACATAAAAGAACAGCATGTTTCGGGCAGTAAACAGAACAGTAACATAAATAGGAAGGAAATCTAAGTCTTGGAAGGATGGATAAAGATTTTTATTAACTTTAGATTTAGTGCTCTAATTTCTGAGAATAGAAATAGAGGTCATAATTTTCATACTGATAGAAGAGGAGAAAATGGAATGATGGTCAATTCCAAACTTTGCAAGAAAGAAGAGAGATAGAACTATAGATAGAACCTTGACATAAATAGAACAAAAGTAGATAGGGAATTTAAACTCAAATATATTGGTAACTATTAAATGACTAAATTCTTGTTATCACTCAGCTCTGCTTTCTTCTGAGCTGGCTTCATTCTGAGGTAGATAAGGAGAGAAGAATAGCTACAACAATTCCAGCTTATATAACCTTTATAACCTATGATCTCTCCCAAAATAAAATATAACGTCTCTGTTAGTGTTACATAATTGAGTTTCATGGAAGTGCTGTGATTGATCACACTTAAATCCACTCCTTGGATCAGTCACTGTGGTTAGTCATAAAGAGTCCAGCCTGCCCACCTTTATTATATTAAAGGTAGCACCAACTGCTTTATCATACCAACTCTAAGAGATTTAGCATTTGAAGAAGTTTATTTCTTTATCAGGCATGAGTTCAAAATGGATATTCCTAATTGGCAGAGGGCAGCTGTGTTCCATGTAGTCATTCAGAGTCTGTGTATGTACTTTATACATATTGGAAAAATAAGTTTTTGAGCAAGAAAATAAAATGACATGGTCTGATGATTTTGTTTTACAAATCAAAGATAGAAAGTAAAAATAACACAAGAATGTGTGAACAAGTTTTTCTTAACTGTCATATATTTAATATTATTGCTTTGTTTCATTGGTCCATTATCCCATTTATTTATTTTTTGCTTAAAAATCTCATTATGATCATCCTCTCATACTTATAGTAATATATATGTGTGTATATATATATATATATATATGTATAGGAATTATTTGTCTTATTTGCTGTGACAATAGGTTCCAAATCTTAAAATGTTTTATTATAATTATTATAAGGCTACATTAATAAAAGCAATATGAAGATAAGTTCTGAAAGAAATGTCAGAGGAGATTAAAAAAATTCCACTACATGCTGTTTAATAATATGGAAAGACTGGAAAGAAATAATTGAAAAAGACAAATCATGGAAAAAATAAAAAATATTTATAGCCATATAATATCAGACCATATGGTCTAATGCAAAAATCATGGCTAGAAATAGAGGGTCACTTCATAATTATAAAATGTTCTATTCACCAGAAAAATATAACAATTATGGAATTATAGGCACTGAATAACATAGGCTCAAAAACATAAAAGGCAAAAATTTGCAGAACAAAAAAGAAACAGACAAAGCTACAATGTTATGGAAGATTTTATGTACTTTTCTCAACAATTGATAGAACAAGCAGACATAAACAAAAATGAGTAAGGATGTAGATGATTTAAAAAGCATAATTAACATGTTAATCTAATAAACAAATATAGAATGCTGCATCCAGCAATTTCAGGATATATATTCTTTTCAAGCATATGTAGAGGATTTTTAAAAATGGTCTCTATTGACCATGAAAACAGTCTTAGAAAATTTCAAAGGATTGAAATCATATTGGGCATTTTCCAAGCCTACAATGTAATTAAAAATTTATTTTAAAAAAGGGTGGACTATTTCTCTGTATTTGTTTTTTGTTTCTGTTTTTTCTTTTTTTTTTTTTTTTGAGACAGAGTCTCAGTCGCCCAGGGCTAGAATACGGTAGTATCAGTCTAGCTCACAGCAACCTCAAACTCCTGGGCTCAAGCAATCCTCCTGCTTCAGCCTCCCCAGTAGCTGGGACTACAGGCATGCACCACCACACCTGTTTAATTTTTTTTTTTTGTAGAGACGGGGTCTCACTCTTGCCCAGGCTGGTCTTGAACTCCTAACCTCAAGCAATCCTCCTGCCTGAGCCTCCCAGAGGGTTAGGATTACAGGCGTGAGCCACTACGTGCAGCCTGTTTCTCTGTATTTGAAAATTAAGACATATGTTTCTAAAAGCCCATGAGTCAAAAAAGAAGATGTCATGGAAATTAGGAAATGTTTTGACTGAATAGTAAAGGAAATATATCAAAAGTTGTGGGATGCCTCTTAAAGGAGTGCTTAGGTAGAAATTTATAGCTTTAATTGCTTATATTGGAAAAGGAAAAAGGCTGAAATTTAATGAGCTAAATATCCATCTCAAGAAGACTTAAAAAAAGAGCAAAATAAACTGAAAATAAAAGACAGGAAGAAATAAAAACAGGAACAGAAATTAATGGATAAGGAAACAAATATGGAATAGAGAAGATCAAAGAATCAAAAAGGAGTTCTTTTAAAATACTAAAAATAATGTTAAAGGAAATACCAGGACAGTAAACCCAGCAAACATGTGGAAATACCTCATGATAAGGGGTTTTCCCAAGAATGGAAGGTTAGTTTAACATTAGAAATCAATCAGTAATTCATCATATTAAGAGATTTTAAAAAAGAAAAAGGACAAAATTATTTCAGTAGATTCAGAAGAAGTTTGATAAAATTCAGCATCTATACACGATAGAAAAAAATTCCTAGCAAGCTAGAAACAGAAGCAACTTCTTTAATGTGATGTGGTATTTATTTTAAAAGAGTGTAACAAACACTTTATTAATGATGACGCTTTGAATGCTTTCCCATTTAGATTGTGTGTAAGTCAAGGGTGCCTGCCTACTGTCACCACTGCTTTTCGACATCATAATGGAGGTCCAGCAAGGCAGTAAGGCAAGAACAAGAAAGGAGAAAGCAATAAGGATTGGAAAGAAAAGAAAACCAAAACTGTCATTATCTATAGAGGATATATATGTAGAGAATCTCCAAGAATCTACAAATAAATTATTATAATTAAAGAGTTTAGCATTGTTGGTAGATACAAAGTTAGCATGCAAAAAATCCATTGTATTTCTATAAACTTGTAAGAAACAAAACTTTTAACCAAAGATAACATTTACAATAGCACCAACACTGTGCAGTGTGAATAAATTTTAACAGGATATATGAAAGACTCTGGTCTTATCCACTAAGGAATTAAGAAACACTATAGAACAAAAGTATATCTTCTTATTTACTTTTTTCTCTTCAGTTGTTAATCCAGGAAATGTACATTGTTTAAATTCAGTGAGCCTATACAAGCAAAGGCTATTCATTTTGTCTAACATAACATAAAATAATATCCTAAAACAGTAATTTGCAGTAATATTTTTGAAACACACTGATCACAACAAAATAGAATATCTTAGTAATAGGAGAGTTTGGACTTAATCTGTCTGAGTCTCTTACCCAGTATGAAAGTGTTTTCTACAGTTTTCTTGAAAGCTTGCTCTGGTGGTATGTAGTTCATTCATTTTTCTACCTGAAATTTCTACTCATGGGAACTAGGACTAAGTCATTTCAGAAAGATTTAATTCAGTACATATTTACCAAGTACTGTGATAACTGCCTTTACTTTGTCAAATCTAAGGTATTATTAGTTGGAAGATGCATCATTAGTTCATGTTTTATTAAATGAAAAAATGTGGTCACTTTTTGACTGTGACACATCCTTGATTCTAAGTTGAATCTTAATTTTAGAGACATTAAAATGATTTCCAAAAGCATCTTATAATTCATGACATATTTCTATAAAAGTATTACCAATGTTTCACAATTTAGGAATACCACTGAGAAAAATCTCCTTTTTCTTTAATTTGTGGGATCTGTCTTGCCACTTTTAGTTTTTTCCTCCCTGATCCATACATGTGTACCTTATTTCTTTTTCTTGGTTTCCCAATTATTTTATCATCCTGATCATTTTTTTTGAATGCCTGTAGTTTATTGTTTAAAATTGAATATGATACAGACTTCAAAATAGGAATTTCTAAAATCTTAAAATTAGTATGTCCAATAAGTAGAATACTTGGGAAATTAATGAACTAGGGTTTTGTTAACCTGACAAGATTTTCAATGATTTTTTTTTTCCCTGAAATTTAAGGCTGTCCATAGCAATGAACAAATTGTCGTGTTTTAGTTTTTACAAGTAGGTTTAAATTTTATACATCATACTTTTCACAGTAGCAATTTCTCCCTGTTGACATTCACTCATTTGTGTAATTGAGGTTAAAGATGCTATTTTTTTAATTAATATTTTTGGAAACAAATGCAATATATGTCTTCTAATTATTTTTCCCCTTTCTACAAGATGATTACCTAAGAAATCTCCTCATGATATTTCAACTGAGGAATATTTCTAAATGGCAAAGTTGTTTACTTGTTTTAGTAGTGAATGTTTGCATTTGAATATTTTGATTTCTTTACAATCACGTAGTTTCTAGTAGTCAGCATGTGACTATTACGTTGCGTAATGCCTAGTTCAGCTTAATTCAACTAGAGGAAAAATAATACTTATGTTAAATTAATAACTTGCTGATTGATGTAGAGTTTATGGTTTTTAATTATTATAAAATGAAGCTTTCCTATGGTTAATATACTTTTCTTTCTTTAAAAACAGGTTTTGAGAGTATTTTAGAAGGGCTTTATGGACCACGGCTACGAAGAGACCTCAGTTTATTCGAAGGTAATTTTTTAAATTTTACTTAAAAATTTTAACCTCCTGCCCAATTTAAAAAATGAAAAATTGTTGTTTTACACCAACTTTATATTAAATATGAATGTATAAACCATTTTAATTAGAAAATATTTAAAAATTAGTAATTAAAATAATTAAATTTTTAAATTACATAATGTCTTTTAAAAATATTTTGTTACACTAAATCATAATAGAGAAGACACTTGTTTTTAGCTAGTGATATAATTTTTTTGTTTTATAAATTACATGCCCTAACTTACTCTTAAATATAATTTAGATAAACAAATGTTAATTATATTAAATTTGTTACATTGTTTGATCAAATCATTAAATTTTAATTAATTGAATTGGTAAATTTAAATAAATGTTCACTTAAATAAGTGTCTTCTACAAAGCTGTCACCCAAACTTTTATTTCTGTTTTTTAAAATTCTGTAGTCTTTTTATATTTTTCTTAGTGAAACACAAACACTAGAAAGGGAGAATCCATGGCTAAGTGAACTAATATGTTGTCTTCCCTTTATCTGTTTTTGTCAGGATATCTCTTTCTAGTATCTGAAGAGCTAGAGGTGTTGTAAAACATTTTTTAAATGAAGAATTTATAGTAAAGAATATTGAGAAGAGTCAAGGGTCTAATTTTTTTCTAGTTTTTACTGAGTTTGGGAAAGACGCTTAGGTCATTTAAGCCTTTCAGCATATTTCTAATCTATAAACTTGGCTCTTCACTGACATAGTTGGTGAAAATAAGTAGAGTCTTTGTTGCTGTTATTCCAAGAAGAAGTATCGTTGCTGGTATTATTGGTAGTAATGATGCTGGTAATGATTAATAACAAAAAAATTTTTTTTAACTTTGCAGGAATACATTTCTTACTAGATGTGACTTGCTTTGATTTTCTTTTCAACTTATATCTAAAGGATATTCCTAAGTAGTAATTTCATGTTGATGTTACCAATTTGTTTTCAGACTTACGTCTTTAAACCATACTAAAATGCTTTTTCTCATATTTGCCAAAAATTATGATTTTTTATTTCTGCTATCTATATAATGAGTTTCTTAATATTTCTTATATACATTTTAAAAATTGAGTATAATTTATTTTAGGATTAGATTTTGTTCCCAAAGTGTTGCAACATGCTTGTAAATGTTTTCTAATACACTTACCATTATATTTTATAGAACTTATTCCAAGAAACAAAGGCTTACTATTAAATTGAAAGTATTAGTGATAAAATCTAATGTTTTTATTAAGGAATGGTTGGGAAAAAAGACTTCTTGTGCATTACTTAGTACAATTTAGGGCCCCTATGTGTTACCAGTACAACTTTCTTAAAAGAGACAGTTTGTCAATAAGTATCAAAAACCTAAAAAGAATACATACCTACACAGCATTTTTACTTTTAAGTATCTTAAGAAGATAATCAGATAAATGTGCAAAAGATAAATTATATATATAAGGCTGCTTGTTATAGTCCATTTAAGGTTATTTCCAAATTTTTTTGCTATTATGTATTAAAAAATAAGGGGCTATTTAATTATTTTATATTCATGAATTAGAATATATGCAGACATTAAGAATTATGCAGTAGAGTTTCTTAACGACATAGAAAGATTGCTAGGTTGAAGAAAAGCAAGTTGCATTGCATATACTATATACTAATTCATCTTGTTTTTATAGAAAATACATTTTTATTGTAAATGGACTGGAAAGACACAAAAATGTTCATGGTGGTTATATTTGAAGTATAGATTATGGATGATTTTCATTTCTTTTTAAGTATGTGATTTTTTTTAATATCAAACATGTATTATATAATTTTAAAAATATTAAACTTTTAAAAACACACTTTGTATTTTTCTTACTGAGACTTACAAATATTGGAAAGGCAGGTCTATGGTTGACTAAATTGAAAGCATATATTTTTACCAACTATTAAGTTTTTCAGTGATATTGATCATATTATGTATGTAATAATAGAATAGTGTAGAATATCTGATGAACTTTATTCAATTTTATAAATTATAGAACCATAAAGGAAATTTCATTTTATCGGGGCTCTCCAAATTTGTGAACACTTTCTTTCGCATGTAACCTGTATTGTTCTCCTTGAAGTGGGAATGGGGACTATAGAGAATATAGGGACACAGCAATTTTTAATTTTTCCCATATAGTTTTTAAAGAACCTGTGAATTATCTTAAATGTATTGCCAGTGGCTTTAAGGTCTTTGAGGTCCTTAAACATTGAGGTTGGGGACATGGTGTTCAACTTTGTATTCCTAGCAACCAGTCAGAGTTAAAAAGTATTTGAATAGCTTGTTGGAGCCCTTGGGCTCCCTAACTCCTGTATGGCAATGTAGGTTACAGATTTGCAGCTGTTATCTCCTGTTGCTCATGATATAGGCAGCCTAAAACTCAGATTGCCACTCTGTGGAATACTGCCTTGTGTGTTCAGAGTTTTATATTTGTGTAATTTATTTTGTAATATGTTTGTTATTTTGTAATATGTTTGTTATTTATTACAGCCTCCTCTTCCAAAGGCATTAGCATAAATATTCGTGGAATATTTTGATCTGTGATATAATTGCTGCGATACCATAGTTTAGCTGTTTTATTGTTGCTTAGAAATGTAGAGCACTAGGATAGAACATTTTTATAGGTGTATCTGAAATTTTATCTTACAGTTCATTTACACATTGTGTAGTGTCAGTATAAGTTTTCTACTTTGATTTTTGATTGAATTATTTCTGTATCTTATATTTGATCAGTTTTATGTGCTAACTCTGTTACCTTCTATTATACTCTGATACTTTTCTCCTGGGACCAAAGGTATTTCAAAGGGTCCTTTTCTCTTCTGTGTAAGAAAGAGGAGAGAAAGGTTTTGTTTGAGATGGGGTCTTGCTGTCATCCAGGCTAGAGTGTGGTGGCCTGATAATAGCTCACCAGAACCTCAAATTCCTGGACTCTAGCGAAGCTCCTGCCTCAGTCTCTCAAACAGCTGGGAGTACAGATGTGTGCCACCATGACAAGCTAATTTTTTTATTATTTTGTAGAGATGGAGTCTTGCTATGTTGCCCAGGGTGGTCTGAACTCCTGGGCTCAAGCAATCTGCCCACCTTGGCCTCCCAAAGTGCTGGGATTACAGGTGTGAGCTGCAATACCTGGCCTAACTAAGTGTTTTAAGTTAAGAGAGTGATAGTGGTAATGGGAGAAGTCAAAAGTTTTCTGCTCATTCTGCTCATTTGATGAGCAGGGTTATTCAGTTATGAATCACAGAGCTAAAAGTATATATGAACTGTTGTAACAACCTGTCTTCAGTCAGATGAATAATATCCACACAGAACATGACCTTAAAGAGAGAAACTCCGAAACGTGCCTACCCGGTGTTTTATCATTCTTATGGCTAAGGAAAGCTTTTTCTTAACTGTCTTAATTTTAATCATTTCTTATTTTAGCATAGTTTTACACTGAATTTAATATTTTTATCTGATATATTTCTAAGCAATGCTGACTAATTTTAGTTTCACAAGTTTTTCTGCTGAGCATATGAATTAACAAAGGAAAAATCTAAAGAATCAAGAATTTAACCTATACTTGATGTTTCTTCAGCCTTCCTTTCTTACTTGCTGTTCTTCTGTATTCATATTTGAAGTCAGTGGTTATGTACTTCCTTGCTTTCTGGCAACCCAGGTTGCAACTTACTCTTACTTACTCACTCTTACTTCCCCCACTTCTGTTTATTTGTTTATATAGTTATGTATGTATGTATACATGTATATTTATGTTCCTTCAAAAATTAGTTATTATACGAAGGGCTGAATGTTCTAAGGAAATAAATGCCTATATTTTATTTTTAAAATATTATTTCTTTATATATAACACATATTCATTTTAGAAAAATAAAAAAACGTAGGTAAGCCAGAAAGAAAAACTTACCCCTAATCCCACTACCCAAAGGTAACCTCTATTAACATTTTTATATAAATGTAAAATAAGTTTGCATATACTTATTCTTTTATTAAAATGTACACTGTATGCATAGTGTATGTGTATATATATACATATATACAGACTGTATGTGTATATATACACACACATACTTTTGTGCCTATTGTGTTTATTCGCTCATGTCATTTGGGTATAGAAAGTTCTAGATCATCATTTTTAATGGCTGCACATGATTTGTTGTGGAAATACTATAATTTAGCTAATTAATTCATTTAATATCCCATTGCTGTATATCCATTCCATTCTTTTTCAGATAAATCTTGTACTTTATGTTTTCTTTTGTGCTTTTTTGAGGGGAGAGTTATAAAAATAGCTAAACTTTGCATCTCAGGCATTCTTTTTCTCACACATAGGCACATACTTGCTTCGTTGACCTTTTACCCCAAATGTTCAAATTTTGTTTCTCCAGGAGCCTTAGTTAAATTCTTCATCTTTTTTCTTGCTTTTTTGAATTAAAAAAGTTTCTAATCAAATTTTATAGCTGAAGAGTAATGGTATTATAATAATAAACCTGAATCTGTGCAAGGGCGAAGACAGCTATATGTTTTGAAAGAAATTTAATCCAGTGCTATCAAAGTTTAGAGCCTCTTGAAAAAGCATGTAGAAGGTATTCATTATGGATATCTCCAGTTTTTTTCTCATCCTGTTCTACATAAGTGCGCTTTCTTTGTTGTTATCATTGTTAAAAATGGTTTACTACTTAGATGCTAGGACTATGAGTACAGATATTCTTCACCGTACAAATTTGTATGCAGGAATCTAAATTAGTGTATGTTTTTAGATAAACCATTGGAAATCTGAGCCCTTGTTACTCACTATTCTCAACTTAGAAACCAAATAAATTGGAGAACAATGGATTCTTGTGTATTATTCTAAATTACTTTTAATTATGAAATTAAATGCATAGTATTTATATATATTTAATTAATAGACTTTTAGTTTGCAAACCTGTTGTTTCTGTGGAAAAGTATATTATAAGTTTCATCCTAATACCTTAAAAATCAACTTTGGCACACTATGTGTGTTAAAGTTGAAAAATTCTGTATCATATACACTAGTGTTTTGAGAGGTTTACATTTTAATTTTTGAATTTTGATTCACAACCACTCCTAGTTTGGTTTTGAGAGAAGGTTTTGAGTGCTGCTAATTTTTAATTTGTTGGAAACAAAACAGGAGTCCTAGTTTTCTGTCTTCCTTTGTCTGTCTCATGACTCTTCGTCCTTTTGAGGAAAGCATAACTATTCTCTCTTTTTGGAGGTCTCTAAAAAGCTTTAAATGTCATGAACTTCACACATTTATGTACTCTCAGAAAAGTTCCCAGTACTCTGTGCCTCTCTTTCTCTTCCATCTGCCCTAAATGCACTTCTCTTGACATCACAGGACTTTCTACGCAAAAGTTTCCTCAATAGGAACAGATTGTATGTGACATTAACTTCAGTGCAATAGGCCTATGGAAACCGGTTGACAGATGTTTATTGATTTTTCTCTAAGTGTGTCCACATATCGAAGGGATTATTTATATCAGGTCTGCAATCTATTGCATGTTGGCTAAATCCAGTGTCTTGACTGTTTTGAATGGCTTGTGAACTAAAAATAGTCTTTACATTTTTAAATAGTTGAAAAAAATTAACATCTCATGACGTGAAAATTATATGAAGTTCAAACTTAATTGTTCAGTTAATAAAGTTTTACTGGACATAATCCGTGTCATTCATTGATGGCTATGGCTGCTTTTGTACTACAATAGTAGAATTCAGCAGTTGTGACAGAGACCTATGGCTTGCAAAACCTAAAATATTTACTATTTGGCTGTTTATGGAAAAGGTTTACTGACCCCTGACTTACAACACTGACTGAAACTTAATCTGTTTAGCTTAATATCCTTTTTTCCAACACTATGATGATAGGGACAACAAAATGACTTTTTAATAAGATTTATTAGGTGAAATATTTTGAATGCTTATTTTGTGGTAGATACTGATTAGCAATAGGAAAGAAAAATGAATAAGTGAGATCTCTTCTTGCTAGGAACTCATGGCCTAGCATTAACTCAAAAGTCAATGGTTTTCTAGTATGAATTGATGGTGTTTTATATTATAGAATTAAAACCAGAGAATCTAATACTATTTCATAGCTATATAAATTATATTATTATTAATGAAAGTCCATAGTTTACATTAGGTTCATTCTTTGTGTGCTGTACAGTTTTATGAGTTTTGCCAAATATATATATATAATATCATACACAATATGTATCACTGCCCTAAAAATCTCCTTTACTATACCCTGTTAATCTATCCCTTTTTCCCCACAACGTGGCAAACACTGATCTTTTTACTGTCTCTAAAGTTTTATCTTTTCCAGAATGTCATGTAGTTGGAATCATACAGTATGTGGCTTTTTCAGATTTTCTTCTTTCACTTAGAAATACGCATTTAAAGATCTTCTTTGTCTTTTCGTGGTTTGGTATCTCTTTTCTTTTTATTGCTGAATAATAATGCCTTGTACAGATGTTCCACAGTTTGCTTATCCATTCACCTGTTGAAACAAGTCTTGGTCACTTTCCAGTTTTAGTTATTATGAATAGGCTGCTTTAAACATTGATATGCAAGTTTTTGTGTGGACAAAAGTTTTCAACTCATTTTGGTAAATACTTAGGAGCACCATTGATAAATCATGTAAAAAGACTATTTAGCTTTGTAAGAAACTGCCAGACTATCTTCAGAAGTGGCTGTATCATTTTGCATTTCCACTGTCAATGAATGAAAGTTCCTGTTCCTCCACATTCTTTCCAGTCTTTGATATCAGTGTTTTAGATTTTAACCATTCTATTAATAATAAATATGTAGCAGTGTCTCATCGTCTTGATTTGTAATTCCCTAATGACATGATATTGAGCATCTTTTCATATGTTCGTTTGCCATCTGTATATCTTCTTGGGTGATGTGTCTGTTTAGATAAGTTGTGGTATATGGGTAATGATGGAATCATAGAATAAGTGAGGAGATATCTTCTCTTCCATATTCTGAAACGAATTGTAGAGAAACCATCTGGGCTGGTGCTTTATGTCTTGGAAGGTTTTCAGTTATTGATTTAATTTCTTTAATAGATGGAGGCCTATTGAGGTCATCTATTTTGCCTTGTGTGAGATACGGTATTATAGATTGTGTCTTCTGAGGAATTGGTTCATTTCATCTAAAGTTGTTAAATTTGTGGATCTAATGTTGTTCATAATATTCTTTTATTAATATTATCCTTTTAATGTCCACAGGATCAGTAGTGATGGCCCGCCTTTCATTTCTGATGTTAGAAATTTATGTTTTCTCTCTTTTTTTCTTAATTGAGTAGCCAGGCTTGGCTAGAGATTTATTTTATTGATCTTTTCAAAGAACCAGCTGATCCTAATTTTTAAGAAGGCATAAAATATAGACCGAAAGGATCTGTAGCAAAGTGTTAATCATTATCTTTGGATGATGGGATTATGAATAATTTTTCTTTTCTCTGTACTTTTAATATAGTTAATATGTAGTTTCATAATGAAAAATTATTTTTTAATTACACTGCCCACTGTTCAGTATCTTTCCCCCCAAATCAACACAGTTATAATCAGTGTTTCATGATCTTTATAAAAAGTCTCATTTAATATTCTTCTTTTTTCATTTCTCATTGGGTTTCGTTTCTGGGAACTCTAAATTTATATTCTATGGATAAAGGATACTAAAAAGAATAGAAATATTAAAAAGAAATGAGGTTATTTAGAAGAAGACATTGAGGTTATTCAACAGATGTTGAACTTGTTAGGTGTGTTACATGTTTTAATTTTTTACTATAGCCTTAAGATGCAGTTATTATTCTCTTCATTTTACAAACAAGGAAACTGAAACTGAAGGGAGGTTAGCTTGCCTGAGGCCACATCTAGTATGTAGAAAAGCCCATGGTTCAGTACAAAGGTTCTCTGATTTCAAAGTCTGGATTAGACAAAATGATTGTAGCCAAACTTTTAACTACAGGAGAATATATCCATGGTGGAAGGTTGACCTTTGTCAGTCATTTATTATCAGTTTTCATTATGACATTGCTTTTTATTGATAAAGCTATTTATGTAAGGTATATAATGTTTTTTGAACTTACACCTTCACATATTAAAGTTTCGAAAAGAGAGATAACTTTTTTTAGAGAGAAACATCTGATTCATTATCAAATTTTGATAGGTAAAATGAATATTTTATTCTAGTATTTATTTTATGTTTAGTGACATGATAAGATAACCTGGGAAGAGGAGAGGATATCTGACCTAGAGTTGATTTTTTAAAATCTGTTTTCCCATATAGAAAAAATATATCCCACCATCATTTATTTGGACTCAAAATCCAAAGTTAATATAGAAAGAGTAATTATTAAATACTTGTAAGTAAATCTGTACATTTTGAGCTCTTCAAAATTTAATGGCCTTTATGTATTCAATTGATTTATTCAGTGCCATTTACTTATGTAGGCATTTATTTTGATTAACATTTTCTTGAAGAATTCCTGTTAAAATAACTAAAATAAGTGACATAATCTCAGCATGCCTTGAGTTTTATTTTACAAGTGACAATTAATTAATCTAAGGCTGTCACTTGAGTTTTGAAACCTTACTACCATTTTTCAAAAATACCTCTTCTGCAGGTCTACCAGCTGTTTTTTAAAAATGCTTTTATAAGGCCATGATTAAAAAAAAGGGAGTAAGATTTCCTTGACCTATCAAAATTATATTATGCTTAGCATATCAATCGTATTTTGCAATGATAGTGCTGCATTTCAAACAGTTCCAAAATCTGTTGTACGCTTATGGGTGATCTGGTCCAGATGGACTTCAAGCTTTGGATGGTGTTAACATCTTCTCCACAAGAACTTCAGGTCCAAGACTGGAGGAGTAATGGCTTAATGAGGCAAGTTCCTTTTATGTTGGGTGGTGGAAACTCAAGAAGACTGGGGAAAACTTGCCATGCCTTTTAAAGCTTCATCGTGGAATGGCATGTTATCACTTCTCCCCCATTCATTACATTGATTAGAGAGCTCTGTTTCCCTAGTAAGAGACCCTATGCAGATCTTACAGTCAAGAGTCTGTGTATGTGATTCTTTTCTAGCCAGGTGGTGAAAGGTTGAAAACAACATAAAGCTACATAGCTACAGTTCTATAAGGATTGGGTTTTTAATTGTATAGATTGCTTAAGCTTTTTGATTTGTCAGGTTGTTTACAGAAAGTAACCAATTTTCTTAAGCATATATTTAATTAAAATTATTTGTCTTCTGCAAATTAACCTTATTAAATACACGTACAGTGGTACAGGATTAAAAAAACCAATGACTAGTAATTCTGCCTTGTTTGTAACTAGCCTTTTCATGGTGTTTTATAGTTTATAAAGTATTTTTCCATTTTTTCTTTTGATGCACAAAGAAGTTAGGTGATGTGATCCTTATTTTACATGAGGTAATTAAAACAAAAAACTGTGTAGCTTGAAAAGGTTACAACTTAGTAAGTGAGATTCCATCCCAGATTTTGAGAGGCTTCAAATTCACTTATCTTTCTAGTACCGTATACTGCCCTTATGTTCCAAGTGCATGTAAATATTATTAATATATTTGTGTACCACTAAAGAAGTCAAAGGGAGATATTACTACACTCTTTATATTCCAACAAATTATATTATCATCTATTCTAATCTGTATATCTGGCTTGATTTGGGAGGTCCTAGGGGCTGATCCTAACTAGTATTTATTCATTATGATTCCAAAAAAGGTAAATTTTATTTTCTGTGTAATTTATTAGAGACATATATTCAAATTCATTATGTATTTCAAAAGTATGCGAGAAAATTACTATGGTAGAGCAGTGTCTTTCACATTAGTCACAGTTTAGCTCCCTCAGATGATAATGATTTTATGTTTGGAGTTTCACGTATGGATTTATTTGGGGAAAGAAATCAGAGGGAGTTTCTACTGCAAGGGCTAAGTTCAAAAATCACTGTCCATACCAAGTATGGTTAGGATGACAAGGTTATTATAACTGCATAAAATTTCTTCAGTAGAAAATGTTTCTGTTTTCCAGAAATTCTCTAATATATTACAGCAGTTGAATTATAAGACATATTCTTCTGAAAATAAAATCCATGTTTTGTATTGAATAATATACTTTATTTGTTTACCTGATTTTTACTCTAACTTTTGCAACAAAGCCTTTTGAGCAATGTAACAAAAATCTGATCTGACTTTTGAGCTATGGATTTCTACTTGTTTCCTGGGACATAATTTCATTTTCTTAAATCTGTGCACTTTTCTAGTGCTTTCTTCCATTTCCCTATTTTGTGTTGTCTTTTGTGGTATGCAAAATTTATTCCTTTCCTCTCCATATCTTCCCCTTTGTTCTGTTTTCTTTCATAGTGAAAATAAAATTAATGGACATTGATAAATTGAATCTTTCAGAAGGTTAGATGATAATGAAAACCCTACTGTTGGTAAATTATTAATTTATAAACAGCTCATTGTTCTTGCTGTTTTGTCCCATAATAGTGCACAATTACTCTCCTTACAGCCTTCTCTGTTTATTTCTTTATAGATGTCATCAATTAATTTTAAAGTTAGTCCTTCTTCCCTTATTGTTTAGTAGTTAGCATTTTTTTTTTAATATGAGCCATTGCTGTGGAGAGTGGTAATTTTATTTGTTTTAATAAAAGTTAGTGTATTTAATGAATTTTTTCCCTCTTTTAAAGACTGTGAACCAGAAGAGCTGACTGACTGGTCTATGGATGAAAAATGTTCATTTTGTAACCTACAGAGAGAAGCAGTCAGTGTAAGTTTTAGTGCTATGAAATTATTTTTAAACTAATGCTCAATTGTAAAACAATTTTTTTTAAATCTAATTTGTTTTGAAAATTTGTCACTCACAGTGGAAGTTTAAATACTTGATTCTGGTAAATGAAAAGAATATTTTAAAGTCTTACATTAGAAGTCTAACATTTAGCTTAACTTGCAGGTGAAAATGCTAATAAACTCATCTTTTTTGCTTATTTATTTCACATTTCTTTCTTATCGTTCCCTGACTCATGAAGTTCAGTTCAGGTCTATTTTATATTTACATATACGGGGATGAACTTGGAGGCCTACTTTGATCTGAGACCACCCTAAAATATGATTTCTTAGGAATCAATAATAAGGGGATGATGTGCTATTTTTAGCCTTTCACTTATTCTTGAAGTCTTTTGGATATCATAATTATCTCCTATGTAAATGATGAAATATTTCAGTGTCTACCGTATACAGGGCATAACCTATGCAACCGGCATCTTATGTGGTGGGAAGTCCTGATTCCTTTTCTACTGTTGTGAGAAGGGCTGAGAAGAAATGAGAACTTGAGAACCTATACTAATTTTGGTCTGCTTTGTTGTTAAAACTCTGATAAGGATTACATTACAGGCTTGCCATGTAGTGAATTTATTCAAGTATATTTTTATCTGCTCTTCCTTTTTTTAAAAAAAAAATATAATTTTCTTAAGGAATAAGGCTATTTTGACCCTCTATCAGAGCTAAATTTCTTTTTTCCTGACTCTTGTCCCAAATTTTGTGTTCCCTCTATATAGCTTGATATAATTCAAAAGAATAAATGGGAATTTAGAGAATTAACTTTTTGCCATTTTTAATGGAATTCCATGTTTAAATAAGTGATTTTGTATATTGTTGTTTTCTTATACTTTTAGGATTGTATACCATCTCTTGATTCTTCACAGTCAACACCAACGGAGGAGCTATCATCTCAGGGCCAGTCCAACACTGATAAGATTGAATACCAAGCAGAAAATTACCTAAATACACTCTTTCGAAAGAAAGGTAATATTGGTATGTTTTCTCATTTAAAATTTGCAATAGAAATCTAAAATGTTTCAATTTTTTCCACAAGAAAGTCTTTTACATTCCAATCTCTTTACTTCATTTTTGATTATTTCTTTATCCTTAAAGTTTCTTCATATTTTTAGGGACAGTAGGATTCTCACTTACTCTAGTGCTAGTCTTCGATTAGGGATTCCTTTTCAGTGTTCTATTCTCAAATCTCTCCATGACTTTATCTCCCTGACATATTCCTTGTCTAATAATAGGCCCCTTTTTAGAATTTTTATGCTTCTGGTCTTTCTTATTTTATTGCTGTTCTCAAGACTTCAAAAGTTGTTTGATATTCAAAAAGTTACAAATATATAATATTATACTGCAAATCTCTAATAATGTAACAGTTAAATCATTTATGTGCTTTTTTGGAGTATATTTGCCAACTTGCTATTTCAGTATTTATTTGGTAGCTCAAATATGCTTATTTGAATTAAAAAGTCAATGTTCTTTTTTACTTCTTGTCTGTCTAAATGATTCAAGCCCAATAGTTTTTGTTTTACTTGTTCCCTTACTTGACACACGTGTATCAAGCAGAAATAGTTTTTATATTTTAGTTACTTGGGAAAAACATAGAAACATAGAACCTTTCATTTTTTGTTCTTGACTGTTCCTACAGGAGTAGTGCCTTATTTCTACCACAGGGACCTTTGGAGTGAGTTACAGTGTGTGTTGGGGTAGGAAGGTGGATTATTGTATCTCTCAGCTTCTAGAGATTGAGTAAACATTACCATATTGTCATTCAGTTGTTAACCCTATTTTTCTCCTCTTGGTATTAGACGTTACCAGATGTTTTCTATTAAATTGATAACTTTCATTTTTTTATTCAATGATGTTAAAACAGTCCTCACCTTTGAGAAAGGAGTCTTTTGTTTAGTCATAAGTGTTATAAATTCTTTTATGTTGAAATATGGGAATCCTCTGATTAGAAAAATTATTAGTATAATTCAAAGACCTGAAGTTAAGAACTGTATTTTTTTTTAAGGGCAAAGGACTGAAGATCTTTTCCTGTGTGTTACTGAAGTACTTAGTATTGAGAAATTTCCATTATCTTTTAAAACAAATCCTTTTTTCAAAATTTTTAGTCTAAACCATGTTAAAAATATTTTGTAGCCAGACTCGGTGGCGTGTGCCTGTACTCCCAGCTAGCTACTCAAGAGGTTGAGGTGGGGCGATAGCCCAGGAATCCAAGGCCAGCCTGGGCAATATAGCAAAACTCTATCTCCAAAAAAATAAAAATAAAAAACAAGTGTTTTACATGCTTTCTTTAATAATTTTATAACATTAATTAAGAAGATTTTATTCTGTCAGGATATTTATACTAGGTATGTTATCAGACTTATATCACTAAGAGAACTGGAGAAAATATACACATTTACAGGCACACACATACATAGTAAGTTTGATTCACCTTGGAACTCATTACTCAGTCTCATTTTCCTTTGAGTCATTTGTAATGGTAATAACTAGAATTATCAATAATAGTAACTTTTAATTTTTGATAGTATGGAGTTAGCCTATGCTCCATTCCCCTATTAAGAGTAATCAGTAAAAACTTGGTACTATTTCAGCTGATTCAAGCATCTGGGTCTCCGTGAGGTCTCCTACCAATGGTTGGGTGAGTGTTCTTGGATATTTAGTGACTTCTCCATTTGGAGATTTCTTGTTTTTTCTTCAAAATCCTTTGAAAGGTTGCACAGAGTTTTTAAATTAAAGATTCTTCTTCGTGTTTTTGCTTTATTTCAAGTCTTATCTTTGTTAATTTCTTTATTTGTAGTTCATCATCACTTTCTAGATTAAATTAAACATAAAGGTTTTTCTACTTATTTACTTGGATTCGTTTTTATCATTTTATTAAATTTTTAAAAATTTTCTTTCAGTAGAATTAGAGATTTCCAGTATGATCTGACCACGATGGGGCTACAAGATAATAACTTAACTCCTTTATTTGTTGTTTTTTTGAGTTCAACTATTAACTCTACTTTGAAATAAAAGCCAAGAAATTTGTTTTTAAAGACAGGAAATACTTCTGAGTCTTTGGAGTAGCAAATAACGTATGTCTTTTTAATGAAGATTTTGTTTCCTCAAGATTTCCCAAATTTGGTCATTTTTAGGAATTCTGGACATTGGTGACATTAGTATTACTGATACTTTAAATCTGTTGCTTAATTTGAGGAGCATATGCATGTTGATCATCTTGCAAAATATAAAGAAATCTTTTTTTTTTTTTTTTTTTTGAGACAGAGTCTCACTGTGTTGCCCGAGCTAGAGTGCCGTGGCGTCATCCTAGCTCACAGCAACCTCAAACTTCTGGGCTCAAGCCATCCTCCTGTCTCAGCCTCCCGAATAGCTGGGACTACAGGCATGAGCCACCATGCCCGGCTACTTTTTTCTATATATTTTTAGTTGTCCAATTAATTTCTTTCTAATTTTAGTAGAGACGGGATCTCGCTCTTTCTCAGGCTGGTTTCGAACTCCTGAGCTCAAACAATCTGCCGCCTCGGCCTCTCAGAGAGCTAGGATTACAGGCATGAGCCACCGCGCCCGGCCAAAGAAATCTTTTAATATCCTTATTGTAGCTTATTTATTTATTGCCTTTCCCAACTTATATTTTTGGGGATGTACTAATGGTAAATGTAAGCTATTAATATTGAGAATATTACTACTTGGAATAGTTATGATAATGGATGTCATCAATTATGATTACTAATCCCTTTCTTCTGCTTTAATTTAGTTCCTTATTAAGATGTAGGTGTTGCTTATTATCATTTTAACAGGTAGGGAGAATGAAGCTCAGAGACATAAAATAACATGTCTTTTAGCTATGTGTTATGAACATTTGAACCCTCAAGGGAAAATTAAAAAGATGGAAGATGTTCTCTGTGAAGAGCACCTAGATTCTTTTAAGTGCTAAGCAGAAAATCTGCATTCTCTGCTATTTAGCAGCATAGGATTAGAATTATTTTATTTGAATAGGCAGACTAGAGAGGAACTAACTATGAGAAAGTCTCTATATTTCTCATAAGTTTCTATTTTTCCTTCATATGAACTGTGAATAATTTTAGTGATTGGTCCCCTTGTAGTGTTTAATAATAGATAGATCGTAGGAATGTAACTGGCCTTAGAGTTTCTTAGTAATGAAGGAAACTTATTCCTTAAACTAAATATGGCTCAGACAATCCCTTCTAATTGGAAGCTAATCACAAATACTCTTTCAGGGTTGTATAAATTGAATGGGGGTGAGGGATGTCCTAGTACAAAGGTGAACTTTTACCTAGTTTTAGATATTCGTATTTTAAAAATGTTTCAAGATTGAATTTCTTTTAGAGGTTAACCCTGAAATTAACTAGCGTGTTAAAATAGAATGAAAACTCCATGGTAACAGGAACTTTATTTTGTTTATTGCAAAACCCTCAGCATCTAGGATAGTACCTGTCACATCTTAGATCCTGAGTAAATATTTCTTGAAAGAATGAATGAATACTAAGATAAACTATATCCAGGTGTCTTCCAGTTACTCTAAATGTTTGATGGTATTAGTACTTCATTTGGTTCTACTTGAAGAAGTATTTAATAAATTATTTAGCATGGACATATAGTTTACCTTTCCCTGCTTTGTACTTAGGTATTACCGTGTATAGTTTGAATATCAGTCTGTTTTGGAAATGAATATACATACATAGACATGTAGATATAAAATGCCCTGTCCAAAGCTGTTGCTATGAAATGTAAACTATTTTGGCTTTTTGCTTCACATTCCCTGGTCACCTGAAGTATGTAAGTCAGTGGCTTATGATTCAGGAAGATGGCTCATCTTTTGTTTTTAAATTGAAGACCGCTGGACTTCACTAAATTGGACAGATAGTATGCATATAGTAGCTAAGTGAATCATACTGCTAAACGTATAATAAAATGAAACTGTCCTTCATCAAAATATGGTATGCTTTTCCTGCTTCATCTTTTACCCCCACACATGCTTAGCATTCATGTAACTGCTATTCTGGTATGTTGGGTTATTGTTTCCCCCAAAGATTTTCCTGATGGATTTGATGCAGTTAGTTGAAAACTCCTATTAACCAACCCTTTTCCATAAATTAATTGATAGCCATGTTTTATATATAAAGTTTTCCATGTCTTTTCTGAATTCAAGCCTTTTTTTATTCTAACTCTTAATGTTTAAGTGTTATAGCATGAAATAAATACTCATACAGTTCACTAACCAATTGGGTTATCACTAATGATAAAATGTTTGGTTTCTTAGAAACAGACAATGTTAATTTTTTACATTGCTCTTCTCTAAATGCAAGCATCCTTGAATAGCAATGTAAATTTGACATGATTCATTCAGGCCTTAAGTGGTTTTTATACAAGCGTTTCTTTGTGGTATCATTGTGGTCATTCTTTGAATTTCTCTTATATGGTTTGCCCTTTTGGAACTCTCAGGGAACTAACTATATGTTAGTGACATAAAATAATTCATTATGAGCTGTATTCAGAGGTGTTTATGAAAAGATTTTTCTTCTTTTCTTGCCAGGTACTTTTAGGATATTAATCAAATTCTAAGAACATACTTAAAATTAGAACTGAGTTTAATACTTCTTTGCATTTCTGATAAAATCACTCTTTTACTTGTGATACCATCCATAGAAGGAATTAAAAGAAACCTACCAGATCATTCATCATCACCCAGATTCTTATCTCTCTGCCTTTTGTATGTCCTAATTTGACTCAATCTTCTACCCCTTTATGAGCACCCAAATCCTTTCTACCATGTCTCTTGGCCCTCGTCTATTTTCTGAGTGTTTCCTTTACTTTATTGCTGCAATTGAAACCTATATATTCATAAAGGATGCTTTTGTAGCCTCTCACTTGCTGATTGTTTTTAATTTCTTACTTTACATAATACAGGGATGATAAAAACTGGCAGGCAACCTCTAAAATCTTTGTAGTTGTTTCCCTGTCATTTATTTGCCCTACTCCTTCAAAACTCTGAGCGCCTTTGAAGCGCATGACATCAAAATAGTCCAGCTACATTACCATATTGCAGATCTCTACCAGCCTTTTCATACTGTTCCCATCATAGCTCATGGTGACTTCAAATTCTATATAGCTGTTACCTCCAACAATTTGGCCTTTCAGTTACTTGATCTGTTTATCTCCAATGATCTTTCCTTCTTTCTGCTCTTGGCACCTTTTCCCACTTCCCTATACTTTTAGCACTTCTCAAATCTAATTTCAACCATCCCCTTTTCTGACTACCATCTTATTCCAGTATTCCCATTTCAATATTTATATTGTTTTATTTTTTGATTTATTTTATTGATACACAATATTTGTACCTGTTTATGGTGTACATGTGATGTTTTGATAACATGCATACAATATGTAATGATCAAATCAGGGCATTTAAGATATCCATCACTTCAAACATTTATCATTTCTTTGTATGGGAACATTTCAAATTTTCTCTTCTCTTGTAGCTATTTTGAAAACTACAACGTATATTGTTAGCTGTAGTCACCCTACTGTGCCATCAAGCACTAGGACTTATTCCTTCTATCTAACTGTGTGTTTGTACTCATCAACCAACCTCTCTTCATCCCTCTCCCCCTTTCAGCCTCTGTTAACCATCATTCTACTCTCTATACCTCCATGAGATCACCTTTCTGAGCTCCCACATAGAGTGAAAACATGAGATATTTGTCTTTCTGTGCCTGGCTTATTTCATTTAACATAATGACCTCCAATTCTATCTATCTTGCTGCAAATGACAGGATTTCCTTCTTTTTTAAGCTGAATAGTATTCCATTGTGTATATGTACACCACATTTTCTTTGTCCATCCATCCATTGGTGAACATTTAGATTGATTTCCTGTCTTGACTATTACGAATAGTGCTGCAGTCAACATGGGAATGCAGGTATCCTTTTGGTATACTGATTTCCTTTCCTTTGGATGAATACCCAGTAGTGGGATTGCTGGATCATATGGTAATTCTATTTTTAGTTTCTTGAGAAGCCTCCATACTGTTTTCCATAATGCTATTCTAATTTACATTCCCACCAACAGTGTATAAGAGTTCCTGTTTCTGCGCATCCAAGCCAGCATTTGTTATTTTTTGTATTTTTGATAGTAGCCATTCTAACTGGGATGAGATGATACTTCATCATGGTTTTGATTTGCATTTTCCTGGTAATTAGTGATGTTGAGCATTTTTTCCATATGCTTCTTGGTTATTTTTATGTGTTCTTTTGAGAAATATTTATTCAGATCCTTTGCCCACTCTTTAATGGGATTATTTGTGCAGATATCCAATACATACATATATATATATATATATATTTTACCTCATTGCAACCTTCAATCTATTGACCACATCACTTCTCTGTGCTCATTGCCTTCTCATGACTTTACTTTTCTCTTTACTCAGTTCAGATACTGCAATTGATCATCCCAATCATTTTTTATATAAAATCTTAACTCCCTTCCCATTTACTCCCTTTATCATATTTGCCTCTTAGAATCTTATCTGTGTTTTAATTCAACTTCCATTTATTATACACTTGCCATAGAACAGCTGAACTTGAGTAGAGTTAAACACCCAATCATGTTGTCTTTCCAAGTCTCACTTTATCTAGTCCGTTTCCTCTCTTATAAGTACTTGTTTTATCTCTTTCCTCAAACCTCCAACAACTAAAAAGCCTTCCTTTTTGTAGCACAATAACCTTCTAACATATTATATAGTTTACTTATATATTTTACTTATTGTTTTTTATCTGTCTCCTTCTGCTAGAATATAAGCACCATAAGAAATTGGATTTTTATATTTTTGTTAACTAATGTATCTCAAGGACCTGGCACACAGTAGATATTTAATTAAATTCATTATTGTCCATACTTTTACCATCTCCACTTCCTGCCATTCCTTATCTTTTCAACCATCCCACTTAGACTTTCTTTCTACCACTCTACTAAAATTGTTTTATCAATTTCATTGGTAATGCCATCTTGTCCCATTCAGAGAAATGCCAATCAGTTGACATCTTGTTCAGCCTTTCAGCATCATTTGATAGAGTTGATTACTTTTTTGCTTTGGTTTCGGGGAAATTATACCCTTCTCATTTTCTTACCTTTCTCACAAATAGCTTCTTTCACATGCTCCTTGCTGGTTCTCTTCGTCTCATCCCATGAATATTGAAGGTCCCCAGCAGTTAGTCCTCAGCTGTCTTCTCTTCTTGATATACCTTTACTCACTTAATGGCCTCTTTCAGTCCTATGGCTATAATTATCATGTGTGTGCCAATGATACTTACATATTAAATCTAATCCTGACCTTTCCTGCAGCTTTTTCCCCTTATATCTAACTGCTTACTTGATATTCTTCACCAGAATGTCTAGTAGGCATCCTAGAATGACCTACAAAACACCTAATTTTAATCTATTTCACTTTCCCAGCCTTTCCCATCTTGGTAAAAGGTATGTATCACTCTTAACCCAGTTGGTCAGGCCCCCAAACTAGGAGCCTTTCTTGATTTCTCAGTGTCTTTTATACCCTACATCCAAACTATTATCAAGTCTTTACGTTCAAATCTATCCTAAATCTGACCGTGTCTCATGATTGCCATTGCTACCACCCTAATCCAAGGCTTACCATGTCTGGCTTCTACTACGGAAGACCCTGCCAATTGATCTTTTTGTCCCTACTTTTCCCCTTTTTCACCAGTTCATTTTTTCACACAGACAGAAATATTATGTTTCTAAACCTGAAATCTGATCATTATTCCTATACCTAAAAGCTTCTAGTGGAAGCTAAGAATCTACCAAAAACTATAGTTCTGCCTCCTCTGACCATATCCCCTACTGCTGATTCTCTTAATGACTTGTTGGCTTTCTGCTTTTCCTCAAATGTGCTACTCTTATTCTCATATCAGGGTCTTCATACTTGGTGGTACCTCTGGAATCCAGTACACATTGTTAACTTCTTCATATCATCAGATATTACCCGTCTTGACCATGCACTGCCTTGACTACCCTATTTATAATAACTCACCCTAGTCACTCTCTTTCACGTTATTTTTTTTTTTTTGTCTTCCTGACCTCTGTTTTAAAATATGTTTATCTGCCACTTCTAGAATATAGGAACAACTTGGGCAGGGATTTTGTCTGTTCTGCTATATCCTTAGCGCCTAAAATAGTACCTGGTACAGGTAATATTCAATAAGTTAATTGACTGCATTTAAACTTTTTAGAAAAAACATTTTAAAAATCAAAAGCAATCCTTTAAAATCGTGATTGCCCATCCACAACTTTTAAAAAGACTGACAGTACAGTATGCTAAACCTTTAGAAAAACATCTTAGTGACTTCTTGAAGGTGACAAACAGGTGTTAATATTCTAAAATGTTCTGGAGATCAGCCCAAAATACTGAAAATATAAATGATTCTAAATTCTTTTCTGAAATGTTTAATCATTGAATTATTCTTTCAGTGGTTCTGCACAGCCTAAATATCCTTTTGAGGAAGTGTTTTAAATTTGGGGGAAGATATGGTTCTTTCGTTTATCTTTATATAATTCTTTAGGAGTTTGTCTAAATTTCTTTGCATATTCTAATTCATTTGAGAAAGTATAGTCTAGTGGGTAAAGGGAAAATTGCTGACCTGATTGTCAAAAGAGATGTGATTTGGCTGGGTGCGGTGGCTCACACCTGTAATCCTAGCTCTCTGGGAGACCGAGGCGGGTGGATTGTTTGAGCTCAGGAGTTCGAAACCGGCCTGAGCAAGAGCGAGGCCCCGTCTCTACTAAAAATAGAAAGAAATTAATTGGACAACTAAAAATATATAGAAAAAACTAGCCGGGCATGGTGGCGCATGCCTGTAGTCCCAGCTGCTCGGGAGGCTGAGGCAGGAGGATCGCTTGAGCCCAGGTGTTGGGCCCAGGTGTTGCTGTGAGCTAAGACGACGCCACGGCACTCTAGCCCAGGCAACACAGTGAGACTCTGTCTCAAAAAAAAAAAAAAGATGTGATTCTATTTGAGACCTTATTTTTTTAGTTTCCTTCTGTCTTTGGATAATATTTCTTCCCTGTACTCTGTCTCTAATATGGGAGAGAGTGAAATTAGCCTGTATCCAACTATATTATATGTAACAATCTGTGTGTGTGTATATATATATGCTTTATACTTAAGTGCTAAATAGAAAGAAGCACTTTTATGTGGAAGTGACAGAAGAACCATATGTGCTATGAATATTAACTTACAGTTTTTTAAATAAATCTTTTTTATAGTATTTTCCCAATTTTCTTGAGTAACTCATGAACTCACCAACTGTGTCATCACCTGTGTATTCTTTTGTAGAATGCTACAAATTTAGTTCTTTCTTTTCCCTAAGCATGACTTTCCCCTAAGCAAGATTAGCATGTTGGCCTTTATTAAACATATTTCAGTTCTATGACTAGTTCATTAATTCCACAAAGATCTGCTGAGTTCCTACTACATGCCAGGCACTGTTCCAGTGAACAAAAGACAAAAAACCTTCTTGTCCTCATGGAATTTTATTGAAAGGAGATCGCTGTTAGGTCATTAAATATGAAATATCCGATTTTGAATCAAAAGTTTATTATGTCTCAAACAAGAAGCAGTACAATTAATGAAAGTAGATACCTAAACTGTTGACACAGTTTTACCATCTTAACAGTAGCTTGTTTATGCCGGCAGCGAAGAAGCCTGGAGAGCAAGTGGCGATGAATTGCGAAAGGCGTTTTTCCACAGCTTGTTGAGAATTGACTGTTTTTCCTTATGAAAAGTGGTCCAGATCCTGGAAGAAGTGGTAGTCAGTTGGTGCAAAGTCTGGTGAATATGGCGGATGACAGAGAGTTTCCAAATCCAGCTTTTGTAGTTTTGACAGTGTTGTTTTTTGCAACATGTGGTCTTGCAAGAGGATTGGCCTATCTCTGTTGACCAATCTTGGCTACTTAATCGCAAGCATCTTCATCATTTCATCCAGTTGGTTGCAGTAGACATTCATTGTAATCAGTTGAGCAGGTTTCATGAAGCTGTAGTGGATAATACCAATGCTGGACCACCAAACAGACACTATTAGTTTTTTTTTGATGACTCTTCGGTTTTGGACTGTGTATCAGCACTTCATCTTTATCTAACCATTGTGCGGAACACTTGCGATTGTCGAAAAGAATCGATTCTTCATCACACATAACAACGCAGTGTAAAAATGATTTGCCTTGGCCGGGTGCAGTGGCTCACGCCTGTAATCCTAGCACTCTGGGAGGCCTAGGCGGGTGGATTGTTTGAGCTCAGGAGTTCGAGACCAGCCTGAGCAAGAGCGAGACCCCATCTCTACTAAAAATAGAAAGAAATTAGCTGGACAATTAAAAAATATATATAGAAAAAAAATTAGCCAGACATGGTGACATGTGCCTATAGTCCCAGCTACTCGGGAGGCTGAGACAGGAGGATCGCTTGAGCCCAGGAATTTGAGGTTGGTGTGAGCTAAGCTGACACCACGGTACTCTAGCCCAGGCAACAGAATGAGACTGTCTCAAAAAAAAAAAAAAAATCACCAGAATGGAACTTCTCAAACCATTGACATACTGTGCATTCATTAGCCACATCCTTCTCAAACACTTCATTGATATTTTGAGCTGTCTGCACTGCATTGATTTTATGATAGAACTCATTTTCAAAAACAACGTGAATTTTTGACTTATTCATGGTTTCATAAAAATTGCTCTAAAAAAATATTTGAAAGATAATCACAAAGTAAAATGTGCATTTGAAAGACTGAGGGATATACCTTTATGGTAAAAATAAAACAAGAAGTATCAAAGTGAAATGTCAGAGATATCAACTGTCAAACTTAGTACTTAACGGAATTGGACATTCCATAGATAATAACCTAATAATTAAAAAGTTAATTACATTCATGGTCAAATGAATGTATATACATACAAAAATCTCACACATGCTGGATATACATAGGTATCTATAAGTGCTGTGGAGACAAAACAGAGGGAGGAGCGTAGAGAATGGAGGTGGTGATCACATTTTTATAAATGGTAGTCAGATGATATTTGAGTAAAGATGTAAAAAAGTTAAGGTAACAAACTATAGAAATCTTAGAAAAATATATTTTAAGAATTAAAATAATAGCAATTTTGAAAAATTATAGATTGTGCATATCATAGGTATCTGCCATTCCCATTCTTCAGTTGTATAGAATATTTGTTTTCCTTTAAAGACCAATCTCAAATTACAGCATTTTAAAGCAGGAAGGGGATTTAGAGATTATTTGTCTCTGTTTCTTTACATACAAAGAAATAGCAGTCAAATAATTTGACCAAGGAAACAGGTATTAAAATGTAAACAAATAATGAAATGATGTTAATTCATGATCACCAATAGCATTTAGCAAAATAAGTAAGACATTTAAAAAATGTTTAATTAATGTATTATAGAATTGCTTGAATGAAATTTGGTGGTAAGAAAAGAGATGGAGGTTTTAAGTTTCTGTTGTTGTATGGTGGTGAGTTAAGGCAAACCAGAGTGAACTTGTGAAGCAGTGAAATTGTAAATTCCTGAGGTGAGTTAAGGCAAACCAGAGTGAACTTGTGAAGCAGTGAAATTGTAAATTCCTGAGATTCATCCATGTCTGAATCCATGGAACTAGCTCTGAACCATCAGTTGAAGCCATAGACAATGCAATGAGATGAAAATAAAAACTTTATAATAACTGAATTTTTAAAATTCCCTTCACTTGTATTTTTTTTTTATCTCTTGATCACCCAAGACTCTGCTTGTAGTTTAATTTTTTAATGTGATGAGTTTTCTCATGTCATAATCAAACTCACTTGTAATAGCAAACATTGTATCCTCATGATCTAAAATTTTTTAAAAGATTGGGTGTCAAGTATCTTGTGACTCCTTTATCTTTTCCTAACAATAAACATTAAATTGAAAGATTTTCTCAGTGATAAGCTTTTCACAGTATGATGTTACCGATTCTTTAACATTGTCACTCTATGTCATTGAATTCAGCCTCCTTTAGTAAGATATATGACATTCAACATGTTCATTAACTCCTGGAACTTAGCAAAAAATGTGCTAGATTCTTTCTCATTCCATTCACTGTTTGTTGTGATTTTTTTCTCTAAGCCTGATTGACTTACAATATCTTGTCATCAAACTCTTTCATAAATCCTGCATTAAAGAGTCAGTTGTATTAGCACTTCACATCAGGCAATGTCATCTATGTGCTTGAATTATGTGATACTTTCTTTGCCTATAGGCTGCATTAATAACATTTATTAATAATTGGTAGGCAAAAAGACTATTTAAATATTATCTTCTAAAACAACTAACTAGAGAGAGATGTACTTAAGCAGTGTCTATTATCAGAATAGCCTACTTTAGAAGATTTTCTTTCTTCATAATGTTTTTTGATGAGTCATGAAGAATAGTTCTGCACAACATCATGAATACCTTCCTTACACCCAATCTTTTTGATATGAACCTCATAAAAGAAATATTCCGCTCTTTAACATTACCTTAAGGGCTCTGGAGTTTTTGAAGTGGTATACCAACAAAGGTTTTAGATTAATATCATTACAATTTCTACTTAAAAAGCAGTGTTGCGCTATCTTTGGACATCCTGATGTTCTAACACTGTTCTTTCTTGTGTAAAAACCATTCGAGGTGGCATTTTGTTCCCCATAAAAGCTGTAGTTCATCAAAATTGAAAATGTGTATAGTGGTTTAAACACATTTGCCAGTACTATAGTTTTTTTAATTCACCAAGGAATACTGCTGTAGCCTCACTGTCAGCAGAAACTGCTCACTGAATTGTGATCTTCAAATTATATTGTTCACACAGTTCTTAAATTTCTCAAACCATTCTGGACTTCTTTAAAACTCAACTCTTCATTAAATCATTTCCTCCTTCACCTAAGTTACACAACAGTATAGTGTGGTTGAGGTTTGTTATAAGAGTTTAAGAAATTTTTACAATAAATGGTACAAATAACTCTACTTGAAGTGAGAGCTCGGAAGAAAATAATGCTGTTGCCAGTTTAGGCTTTACAGTAGAGGTAAACAGTTAAGCAGAATTTCCCCAGTAGAAGAAAGCAAAGGAAAATGGATGTGTCCTGTATCAGTGTTCTTTAGCCAAAGTTACTGACTCTGGCTGTGTTAAGGAAAAGGGGGAAGTTATTGGGAGACTACAGAATATTGAAGGTTCTTCAAATTATCTAGAGTCTAGAGGACCAAGCTTGGCAAATAAGAAGGAACCTAGGAATACAGAGGAACCACAGCCAAGGACACATTATAATAAAGAAACATATCTTGTATACGCTGAGGTTTATGGCTTCCCTAACGTGTTTGTTTTTCTAATTCCTGAGAGGAATCATTCCACTGGCTAAATCTAAGACATTTGCCTGCCCACCTTCAGCACCATTGGGACAGAGAGACAAAGGATGGTTCTAGCCTCTTCCACATCTGTAGTACAGGTAGTCAAAAGATGGAAATAGCTCTCTAGAAAATGAATATGCCCAAACAGACCAGGTATATAAAAAACAGAAGACTGTAGAGTTGTCAGGTGAAGTGTGTATGTTTTTTATTAATGGTACTTTCTACCTACTAGCTAAATCCCTGGAAAAAGTGGGGATTAGGGTGCTAAAAATAGGAGACTTGGGTGCTGAACAGTACAAAAAAAAAAAAAAAAGCCAGCTATCCACTGTAACCCTTAATTTGCCAAAAACAAGGACACCAGACACCTCCTCAGCCCTTAGGCTGCTTAGATCCTGCAGTGTGTGACTCTGTCGATCAGTGTTTCTTAAAAACTTTTTTTTTTTTCACCATACTATTTTTTGCCAGTTCTCTCTTTATTCCTCTGAACATTTGTTTCCCCTTTTCTCTCCTCTGTTTTTTTCTGTTTAATATGAGAAAGGAGGTACAAGTGGGGGTAAGGTGGTTTTTCTTATTCTTTGTTTCATCCCTTAAGTGTTGTTCTTTTTTAAGGTTCAGTTCTGAGCCTCCTTTTAATTTTATGCATTTTCTCTAGACAGTCTTGTCCAATCCTATAGTTTCAAGCCCTCACATTCTGTTGATAGAAAATCTGCGTTGCTAGTCTTGATTTTTCAGGTTCATATTCCTGGCTGCTTCTAGATTATCCACTTTCAGATATAACCCACAAGAATTTCGAAGGAGGTAATATGTGTGTATAACATTGAAAAATATTACTGCTTTTTTTTGACTTCCACCTGTATTCCCCTTTGCCAAGCTGCTAGATTACTCTCCTGTGGAGCTACTGCAGTACCATATTTTTCATTCTGATATGTTTTATGAGAATTTATCTATCTCCTTTGTCAAACTGTAAACTCTTTGACGGTAAACACTATGTTTTATTTAACCATTTTTATAGTACATAGCGCATAAATTTATGCTCAATAAATGTTGAATGAATTTTTCCTCTCCAATTCCCCAGAAAATGAGAAGTCTAAAAACCCTATTCTGTGACCTAGGTTCCTTAAATAAATAATCTATACTCCCAGTTACCTTGACTAGAAACTTCACTCTAAAATATTTGTTGAATAATTGAATCTACCAAGTCCACTC
This sequence comes from Avahi laniger, assembly GCA_963575035.1. Lineage (NCBI taxonomy): Eukaryota > Metazoa > Chordata > Mammalia > Primates > Indriidae > Avahi > Avahi laniger. The sequence goes on from CAUYSK010128237.1 coordinate 61,513, forward strand.
AATCCTATTGATTCTACTTTGAAAAATTAATTTTTTTATTGGCCATGTAGGTAGGCAGTCATATTTTCTTGGCTTTACCATAGCCTTCCATATATTTATCTTGACACTAATTTTCTTTTTAAAACAAGGCCATTGTCTTCTTACTCAAAAAACCTTTGGCTTCCTACTGTTGTTTAGTATCAACAGTAGAGGAACACTGAAATCTGATTGTACTTAGATGTATTTCAGTGTTTTTGCTCTTTCCTGTTTCCTCTTTGCTTGATAAGCCCTAAATCATCTTTCAAGGAAGAAATGTTTCATCTTCTCTCCTTTCCTGTTTTTTTTTTTCCCCATTACTTCCAGGCAAAAATGAAAGTCTCCTTTCTAGATTTCCTGTAACATGTTGTACATGCAAAATGGAACAAGAATTTTATGTGCTCGGCCAAAAGGAGTACAATGAGAAATTAAAATCTGTATCATGTGGGCATCTGTTCTACTTGGAATACACCTTATAGGGACCGTGATATGAGAGATATGAATTTAGTGTTCTTTTTTTTAAAAATTTTTTGTTGCAAATTGGGAACTTATAATTGTATAAATTTGTGGGGTACAGAGTGATGTCATGATTTATGAATACAATGTGGGATAATTAAATCAAGCTAGTTAACATATTCATCACTTTGAATACTTAACATTTTCGTGGTGAGAACATTCGAACTGTATTCCCTTAGCAATTTGAAATGTATAATACCCTATTATTAACTATATTCACCCCACTGTTCAATAGCTCTCCAAAAAAAAAAAAAAACCCAAACCATATTCTTCGTAACTGAGATTGTGTATCCTTTGACCATTATCTCCCCATTGCTCCCACCCCACAGCCTCTGTAACCACTATTCTACTCTCTATCCCCTCAGCCCCCATCCGTGTAAAAATTATGTTCCATGAAACTTAAGAACGGGCTACACAGCAGAAGGTGAGCGGTGTGTGAGTGAGTGAAGCTTCATCTGTATTTATAGCCACTCCCCATCACTCGCATTTCTACCTGCGCCACCCCCCCATCCCCCCACTCCCTGGTGGAAAATTTGTCTTCCATGAAACCAGTCCCTGATGCCAAAAAGGTTTTGCATAGCAATAAAGTTCAGAAATACTGCTAAGAGGCCAAGCAAATAAAGGAGGAGCCTATTCAAAAGATAATGCAAAAGCAGTTTCCTGGTCATCATTCACCTTCTTACTTGCTATATATGCAGATATCTTAATATTTTGCTCTATGAAATATTTCTAAAGTGGGTTTTTTTGAATTCCTGAGCTCAAGCCATCCTCCTGCCTTAGCCTCCCAAGTAGCTGGGACTACAGGTGTGCACCTTCATGTCCAGTTGGTTTTTGTTTCTTAACAAGAACTGATGTTTACACATTTATTCACTGCTCCTACCACAAGTTTTTTTGTGTGTGTTAGAGGATGCTGTGAATACAGGAATTCGGTATTTTTAAACTTCTTGGAAAATCTACATGTCTTTGAGGTCTGCTTTTCTCTGATTTTTCTTTTTCTTATTTCTTTTTAAATTTTGTCTCCTTAGGTTTTTAAGTTCTTCATGGTATTTTAAATGTTTTAAATTAAACCACAGTGTTTATAGTTTGTATACTTTAGAAACAGTAGCTATCTGTGTTATTATGTACCTAAAAACAGCAGGTTGTTAGATGACTAAAGAAAAAATACTGTGACAGTTCTTTCACTTAGTTTTTTTTTTAAAGATGCACTTTATCAAAGCATAAAAAGAGAAAATTTTGATTTCTTTTGTAAATGATGTGTGTAAAACTCTAACTCCAAAATTCTTAAAACTATATTTCCTCTCTGTATCTTAACTATAAGACTTTAACTTGATTGTAATCTACCTGCAAATTTTAGATAGCCCAACACACTTAATTAGGTGATATTAGAATCTAAAGTTCAGAGCCTTTTAAGGAAAAAATAAATTTTTTTTTTTTTAAGAGAGTATCTTAGTGTATTACCCAGGCTGGAGTACAATGGCACAATCATAGTTCACTGCAGCCTTGAACTCCTGGGTTCAAGTGATCCTCCTGCTTTAGCCTCACGAGTAGCTGGGACTACAGGTGTGTACCACTGTACCCAGCTAATTTCTTTTTATCTTTGTAGAGATGGGTTATCACTTTGTTGCTCATGCTGGTCTTGAACTCCTGGGCTCAAGCGATCCTCCCACCTCAGCCTCCTGAGTCTCTAGGATTCTAGGCTTGAGCCATCATACCTGGGTAAAAAAAGAAAACTTTTCATGGTTAAGGAAATTAGCCAAGGACTGAAATATTCCAAGAGTCTTGAACTGAAATAAAAAAGAGAAGAGGAGGGGTATGTTGGTGGGTCAGCTGTTTTTTCCAGATAATTTTCTCTGTATACTGTAGTTTTATGCATGATAAAATATAGTGTAAAAAAAATTTAGTTAAAAGCTAGCCACTGAATTAATCTACCATCTCAACTATTTTATAAAAGGCTGAAGCTCTGTTTTGTCATAATTTCGAGTCTGATATTTCTAATATGTATTCTCACATAAAGATTATTTTTATAAATGCAGTTTTCATAGCAATGATACCTTATTAAACATTCTCTACTATATGAGTTTTCCCTTTTTTCTCATTTAATAATTATATAGTTACAATTGTGTTTTAAGAATTACCTAGTCTATAAGGTACTTTGAAACCTCAGTGGCTAATTCTTTCTGAATTTCTCTTATTTGATATTGACTGGTTGTATATTATATCCTTAGCCTGCTCAGACTGTTTTATAAAGTTTGTCTATAGACTTCCCAGCTTCCATAACTGTGAGAAACAAACTATCCAGTATGACATATTTTGTTATTACAGCCAAAATGGACTAAGACAGTGTCTCTCTAAAATATCTTATATCTTATGTAAGATATCCACTGAAGTGCAAGGCTTCTATTTATATTGATATATATCCTTCATAAAATAAAGATTCTCCAATAAAAGGAATCGCGGCTCCTTAAAGAAGTCGTTGTTGGCCGAGCGCGGTGGCTCATGCTTGTAATCCTAGCTCTCTGGGAGGCCGAGGCGGGCGGATTGTTTGAGCTCAGGAGTTCGAGACCAGCCTGAGCAAGAGCGAGACCCCATCTCTACTAAAAATAGAAAGAAATTAATTGAACAACTAAAAATATATAGGAAAAAAAAAAATTAGCCGGGCATGGTGGTGCATGCCTGTAATCCCAGCTACTTGGGAGGCTGAGGCAGGTGGATCGCTTGAGCCCAAGAGTTTGAGGTTGCTGTGAGCTAGGATGACACCACAGCACTCTAGCCCGGGCAACACAGTGAGACTCTGTCTCAAAAAAAAAAAAAGAAGTCGTCGTTTCCATGACTGGCACTAGGAAAATACAAGATGAGTTTAGAGTATTGTGTGTTGCCAGAAAGTAAGGAAGTGCTCAACAAAATGGGAACACAGGAACCAGCCTAAAAGAGTTCCCGATGGCCAAAGTTACAACAATAGTTATGATAATATGGATTACAAACCATAGAATAAAATAAATATCCATGTTTTCATAGTGATATGGGTGAGTAAATAATGAGAAAGAAGGAATAGCTGTTCCTTACAGAAAAATTCCAATTTTAAAAAGTATTAATAGAAAGAATAAAGGAAATAAAAACTACCCTTAAAACACGATAGTAATAATCGTTGCATCCACCAATGAGTGCCAAAATCAGTGGGCAAAAGTTCAATGAGAAACAGGATATTTGCATGGTCTAAAAATGTCTCCCCCAAGATATTAATTATTTACAAGGAGAGAAATATTAATTTTGCAGTAGAGTAACCCAGAAGACACTTAGCTAACCTAGTGATCAAGATTAACATCACCAGGAAATTGGCATATCATGTACCCTGTTTGATGCACTGAGAAAGACACATCACACAGGTAGTATTTATACCAAAAATGCATAACCTCAAACTAATTATGAGAAAATATCAGATAAATTGAATGACATTCTACCAAATAACTGACCATACTCATCAAAAATGTCAAGGTCATGAAAGATGAGGAAAGACTGAGGAATTTTCACTGATTAGAAGAGACTGAGGAAGCATGACAACTAAGTGCAATGTGAAATCCTACATTGAATTCTGGAACAGAAAGAGGACATTAGTGGAAAATATGAATTTCAAATAAGGTTTGTAGTTTAGTTAATAGTATCATACTGGTTTTAATAATTTTACTGTGGTTATATAGGATGTTAACATCAGGATAAAACTGGGAGAAGGATGTACAAGAACTCTTTGTACTGTTTTTGAAACTTTAGTCTAAAATTACTTCAAAGTTAAAAATATTTTAAAATTTTATTATGATTTAAAATCATAAAAATAAAAAGTTTATAATAAAAATAAAATGTAACTTAAGCTTTACTAGTATTTAATATATAGACTGACAGTGGGCACCCTTACTCACTCCAAAATCAGATGACCCTTGTCACATAAAGGAGGTCATATTGTCCCGGGGCAAGAAGAGTGAGGGTGCAGTTCCTCAATGAGGGATTGATAATGGAGTCCTCATTCTCTGATTTGCATTCAAAGTATTGTGCTATATTGCAGTTTATATGACCCAGTTAAGTGGACATATATATTCTATTATGTTTTTTTATCTAAATTAAGTCTCAAAAAATAGATAAGTGGATTTAAAAGATTGAATCATTGATAAACATTTTCTCGAAGTATATGCTATGCTTTGAGATGTTTGGCTAAGAAGTAGTATGACTGTGCATTTCATACATAATATGCTTATATTTAAGGTGCATTCTCAGTTTTGTTAACTGATGAGTTGAATGTTTAACAAAGTTCCAAGAACTCTTCTCTGAAGATATGTTTTACTCTTAGAGACTTTCAAAGTCTAGAATTAGTGAGCCTCCTTACAAAGACTATTTAACTGCTAAAAGCTGTAATAGGGAAAACTGTAGTCACAAGGGAGCTGGACTTCTGCTTTAACAAGTCTAGGAGATTCACAGATAACAATGGTCAGGTCATGGCTTTAAAGAGGCAAAAAAAAATGTGGGCAATAACAAGGGTAAGGAGGGAAAACTAGATTTAGGACTAAAAGAAGATATTGTTTCCATATCCTTTTTAAAGGAAGACTATATAGATAAGTAGCTGTATTAAGCTATAATAGAACATGGCTTTCACTAAATCCTTAAGTAAACTGTGAGTAAGAAATGAAACTTGAAATACATACATAACTGGGGTGCAGCATGAGTTTGCAATATTAATAATATTGTGGATTCTTATGATCATGTCGTTCTCTCTCCTTTACTCCTCCCACCCCCAAAATCCTGAAGTGTTATAAAAGGCAAAGATCCTACAATTTGTGTTGTTTATATTCCTATGACGTGACAAATTTCTCATTCTGCGTGGGCTATTGAGACCATCAAATCAGTAGATAAAAATATATTTTAGGAAGCCTATATCTATATACTTTATCCTTGATTTTGTATTTATTTTTTACAATACAGGTTCAGTAGTGAAATAGTAAGCCAAAGTGAAAGCAACATAAGTAATGTGTAAGCCTTCGTTCTTGCCAGCCTTTGTACCAAATAGCTCATACTCCTTCCAGAAGAGAAATCATTTTTCTTTGGTAATTCCTTTCAATGACTGTTCAGTAACTATTGGTATAAAGTGTAGAAGAATAAAGGAATATTTTCTCATTTTTGTTTTTCTGTAGACTACAAATTTTAAAAGATTAGATTATTATTCAGATGCTAATGCAGCCCTTATTCCCTTTGAAGAGTGAGGAATCATACATTTATGAAATATATATCAAGTTACCTTGTGGTACCATGGTAGATCACTGAATATGTGACTTAGACATAGGAAGGAGGACATTGGTTTGTTACAGTAGTAGGATACAGTGGAGATAAAATAGAGTAATTCATGTGCTCTTAATTCTCTTGTCATCTTAAAACTCTTATACTATACTCAGGAATATTGAAGATAAAATGAACCTCAAGGTACTCCTCCATGAAATATATAATCTTTACATTGCATCTCTCCATACTAGATTGCTAACTCCTAAAGAGTAGAAAATATGTATTCTTTGTGTCTCTCTCATTACCCTGAGCAAGTTTCATAGTTATATTAGAACGATATTTTAATAACTTATAAAAACAAAAGGTGATCTTTAGTTAAAACATAGCTCTGTGCATCTGTAGCTATCGTTTTAACAGTATTTTCTATGTAAATAACTCTTTAAAATACTTGTCAATAGTACTTTATTTGCATTTTGTTTAAGAGTCTCATGCCATTTAAAATTAGAGATAATAAAGTAGGAAAGCAACATATGGAAGGGTCTTTTTTAATGGCTCATATTCAATAGGCAAGAAAGAGCAATAATATGAGTCTTCCTAGTTGAGTATTAAGCCTCTCTCCTCAGTTTACCTTTCTGTATGCTACTATAGCATTTAGATATTCTGCATGGTCTTGTCATGACTAGAGAACAATACATTTAAATCCTATAGTAATCCATAACAGTCCTTACCAAACTTAAGTAATTTGCAATAGACAATAGACTTTTTACTCTTATTTGGGCTTCACTCTATTATTGCAATCTTAGATTTTCTTTGGTAGGGAGTCTGCTTTTTTTTTTCTTTTCTTTTATTGCAGCATATTAAGGGAGTACAGATGTTTAGGTTACGTATGTTGCCCTTGCCCCCCGCCCTAAGTCTGAGTTTCAAATATGTCCATTCTTCGAGTGGTGCGCATTGCACTCTTTGGATATGCGTATACCCATCCCCTCCTCCCCCTTCCCCCTCCCCCCTGCCCAACATCCAATAGATGTTATTCTTATATGTGCACTTATGTGTTGATCAGTTAATACCGATTTGATGGTGAGTGCATGTGGTGCTTGTCTTTCCATTCTTGGGATACCTCACTTAATAGAATGCGTTCCAGCTCTATCCAGGAGTATACAAGAGGTGCTATATCACCATCGTTTCTTAAAGCTGAATAGTACTCCATGGTATACATACACCACATTTTATTAATGCACTCATGTATTGATGGACACTTGGGTTGTTTCCACATCTTTGCAATTGTGAATTGTGCTGCTATAAACATTCTAGTGCAGGTGTCTTTCTTATAGAGTATCATTTGCTCTTTTGGGTAGATGCCCAGTAACGGGATTGCTGGATCATATGGTAATTCTACTTGTATCTCTTTAGGATATCTCCATATTGCTTTCCACAGAAGTTGCACTAGTTTGCAGTCCCACCAACAGTGCATGAGTGTTCCTATCTCTCCGCATCCACGCCAACATTTATTGTTTTGGGACTTTTTGATAAAGGCCAGTCTCACTGGAGATAAGTGATATCTCATTCTGGTTTTAATTTGCATTTCCCTGATGATTAGAGATGTTGAGCATTTTTTCATATGTTTTTTGGCCATTATTCTGTCTTCTTTTGAAAAGTTTCTGTTCATGTCCTTTGCCCACTTTTTGATAGGGTCATCTGATTTTTTCTTGTTGATTTTCCCGAGTTCTAAGTAGATTCTGGTTATCAACCCTTTATTGAATTTGTAGCATGCAAAAATTTTCTCCCATTCTGTAGGCTGTCTATTTGCTCTTGTGACAGTTTCTTTGGCTGTGCAGAAGCTTTTTAATTTGATCAGGTCCCATATATTTATTTTGGTTGTTGCTATGATTACCTTTGGGGTCTTCTTCATAAATTCTTTGCCTAGGCCAATGTCTAGAAGAGTATTTCCAATATCTTCCTCTAGAATTCTAGTAGTTTCACTCCTTAGGGTTAAATCTGTTATCCAGCATGAGTTGATTTTTGTGAGAGGTGAAAGGTGTGGATCCTGATTCAGTCTTCTACATGTGGCTATCCAGTTTTCCCAGCACCATTTATTGAATAAGGATTCTTTTCCCCAGTGTATGTTTTTGTCTGCTTTGTCAAAGATTAAGTGGCTATATGAGGATGGTTTTGTATCTGGGTTCTCAGTTCTGTTCCACTGGTCAATGGCTCTTTTTTTGTGCCAGTACCAAGCTGTTTTCATTACTACAGCCTTATAATAAAGTTTGAAGTCTGGTAAATTGATCCTTCCCATTTTGTTTTTATTGCTTAGAATTGTTTTTGCTATGCGAGGTCTTCTCTGGTTCCATACAAGGCGTAAAATTACTTTTTCTACATTTTTGAAGAATAATGTTGGTATTTTAATAGGGATTGCATTGAATCTGTAAATCACTTTGGGTAGTATAGACATCTTAAAGATGTTGATTCTACCGAGCATGAGCGTGGTATGGTTTTCCACCTGTTTACGTCTTCTGCTATTTTCTTCCTCAGTGTTTCATAGTTCTCCCTGTAAAGGTCTTTTACCGCCTTAGTTAAATATATTCCCAGGTACTTTATTTTCTTTGTTGCTGTTGTGAAGGGAATTGAGTCTTTGATTTGTTTCTCGGTATGACTTCTGTTGGCGTATATGAAAGCCTCTGATTTATGTGTATTGATTTTATATCCTGAGACTTTACTGAATTCATTTATCAGTTCCAGGAGCCTCTTGGTTGAATCCATGAGGTTTTTTAGATATAATATCATGTCATCAGCAAATAGTGAGAGTTTGATCTCTTCCCATTCGTATGCCTTTAATCCCACTCTCTTGCCTGATTGCTGTGGCCAGGACTTCCAGCACTATGTTGAATAGAAGTGGAAATAGTGGGCAACCTTGTCTGGTTCCAGTTCTAAGTGGGAATGCTTTCACTTTTTCCCCATTCAGTATGATGTTTGCTGTGGGTTTGTCATAAATGGCAAAAAAAGATAGACTTTTAACTGATGGAGATTGTCAGAGATTTCTGTGACTAAATTCAAATATCACAATAATGCAAGGTTAGCTGACTTGAATCATTTTATTCTTTTTTATAGTCTAGTCATGAATTCCAAAGCCTACATAAGAAAACAATCCATCTTATAAGGTGTACTCATGCTATTCCATGACCAAGTAGAAAGTTTACATGGGAGTTCTGCAACATGGCTTATCAAGCACAATGCTGTTACCTAAGTCTGGGAAATTATCCAGCTCTGGTTTCCATCGCCAAATCTGGACACAATTTCCTATGTCCTTTAATGAGTACTGCCTTGGATCATAAGGACAATGGGAATATTTGTTCCTCTAACACGTAGGTTGCCTCTCCTGAAGATCTTTGAGGTGACCCTGAATACATTAGCTATTTCCTCTTTTTATGTTACTTCTTTGTCTAGTGGGTCAAGTAAAGCACACAAACTTTATCTAGTATATACTATGATCAAGGCATTAGGCATCAAAAGAAGATGACTAAGCTGAGTGTAGATGTGGGCAACTCCCACTTCATATCCACATTACTTATCATGTTATATACTTGATTAATATTTATGAAACTGAGTTTTTAGGCTGCATCTCACTACCCAGGCCAAAAGAAGAACCACTGCTCTAGACAAAGCTAAAGGTACATTTAGGCTTAAACAAGAAACTTTACTGGGTTGGTGGGTAGAAGGCTTGCGTAGTTCCCATCTGTCCTCTTCTAACAAGTAAAACTAGTCTAATTTATAAATGGATTGAGTTTTAAAGACTGGCTTTGTAACAGGAAGAACAAAGTCTTCATGCTTTATTAACTACTAGCAAATACAGCAAAAAGACAAAAAAAAAAAAAAAGAAGAAGTCCAAGTTAAGGAGGAGGAAAAAGTAAGTTGTCTATTTTTTCCTACATCAAATCCAGGCAATATTTTGTAATAGAAGTTTAATTAGCTATCAGATTTCTTCAAGTTCAGTCCCCTTGCTCAATTTCTTGTGATCCTCTATGCCAATGCTCAGAAATACAGGTTCATTATTAACTGTTGGACCATCACTAAAATACTCCACTATGTCCTACTTAAACTTCAAAGTGCTTAATGGCATCAAATAATTATTTCCTAATCCCAATCAAATTTATTATTCTATCACTATCAGTTAATATTTAACAGATAGATTTTATTAAATTAATTTATACCAATATATAAATGATTAATAACCCTTTAATGTTCCAGTGATAGTTTCAGTTTTAAAGATGAATGCCTGTTATCACAGAAGATATCCTAAGGATGTCCAATTAATGAGGTCTGAGACAAAACTGCAGAAAGTATTATATGACAGAAGGACAATATCAGTTAAGGTCATTGCAACCTGGGAATTTGATAAAAAAAAATTTTTCAATAACTCATTTATTTATTCAACTAGAACTTGCTATGTATGAGATTGTGTGTTAGAAATGGAGTACACAAAACAAATATCACCTATTTGTAACTTCAATTTAAAGAATTTCACCTTCCAGTAGAGGAAATAGGTCATTAAAATAATGAGTGATAATTGCAATTATAAAGATATAAGAAGACATTTGGCATATATTTGAAAGGTTTTTCCTTCCAGATAACCTTTTCTGGATTCTCAGATTAAGGTGAGTCTCAAAGGATGAATATGAGCAAGCCATATAAAGAGAAGTGGGGAATAGGGAGGTGGGAAATGCTTTTTAGTCAAAGGCATTGTATAGATCAGGGTCTCAGCAGGTAGCACACTCAATAGGGTGATTGAAGAGATTTTAATGAAGGGACCATTTATGAACCTAAATGTAGGGTCAAGGAAAATCAGCAAGGGATGATGAAACATCCCAGGGTAAAGGAAAAGCTAGAAGTTGTTACCACCCTTAAGCTTGAAGGGACAAGAGGAAGGAACAATTACCTAAACTGAGCAAGACCTATAGCCATGGCTGTGAAGAGGAATATGGTCTTCATCAGAGGAACAACAGCCAGCACCAGACTGTGGCCTGGTAGGGAAGAAGCCACAGAATAAATATCCTGACTTCTGACTCCTCTAGCCCTCTGATCTGGAGTTTCCCACAGGTGGAAGCCAACACAAAGCCAAAGGGTATGAAAACCTAGTTCTTCTGAAGCCAGAGAAGGGTGAAAAGTGAAACTGGAGGGACAAAAATAGAACAACCAGCACAGACATGGAGATAAAAAAAAAATCACGGTGCATTTTCTTTTGCTGGAAGGTAAGGTCTGAGAAAGTGGCAAGAATAAACGACAATTGTGATTTTATGACTTATATACCTGGAACCTCTGCATAGTTTTTCATCACCATTTTAATGAAACTTGTAACATGTCATAAAAATCTGCCAGGTCCAAGCCCCCATTCTGGTTCTCCAGATTTACAGATGATTTTGGAAGCCCTGATGAGGAGAAAGAGGCACTTACCTGGAGGCAAACACAACAATTTGTGATGTTGGAGAAAAATGATGACTACTTGAACTAAGGCAATGGAAATTAAGTTGGTAAGGAAGATCAAGTTTTGAGAATGCAAGTGGGCCTTTTAAAAACTTCCCTTTTTTCCCCTTGCTAATGGATGGAGACAAGGAGGAGTCAGAGTCAAGGAAGAGACCTGCTTCTTGTCTCCAAGGACATTGTCTTTCCTGTAACTTCAAATCTGCTTTCCATTGTTGTTCCTTCTCATCAGTGATTAAGCAGGTTGGATAGAGATTTGATAGATGAGAGAGTGAGACCCGCTTAATCAATTCTCTTCCTTGATTCTAACTCCTCCTTCCCTCTCTCACTTGTGTAAACTTTCCAGAGGAATTGTCTATCTTCACTGTCTCTCTGTCCTAACCTCTTTTATCCCTCAAACTTCCATGATCATTCATCATTCCAATAAAGTCACCTTTTCCGAAGGTCACCAATGACTTTCTTTTTTTGAGACAAGGTCTTACCCTGCTGCCTGGGCCAGAGTGCAGTGAAGTCATCATTGCTCACTGCAACCTCAATGAGTTCAAATGATCCTACTGCCTCAGCCTCCTGAGTAGTTGGACCTATAGGAGCTCACCACCACGTCCAGCTATTTTTTTGTTGTTGTTGAGACAGGCTGTTGCTATGTTGCCTACACTGGTCTAAAACTCCTGACCTCAAACAATACTTCCATATGCAGAAGAATGAAACAGGACCCCTATCTTACACCACTCACAAACATTAATTCAATATGGATAAAAGACTTAAATGTAAGGCATGAAACCATAAAAATTCCAGAAGAAAATGTCAGAAAAACTCTTCTAGATATTGGCCTAGGTGAAGAATTTATGACTGAGATCCCAAAGGCAATTACAGTAACAACAAAAATAAATAAATGGGATTTAATTAAATTAGAAAGCTTCTGCACAACAAAGGAAATAATCAACAGTGCAAATAGGCAACCTACAGAATGGGAGAAAATATTTGCAAGCTATACATTCAGTAAAGGACTAATATCTGGAATCTACAAAGAACTCAAATAAATCAGCAAGAAAAAAAAAAAACCACCCCATTAAAAAGTGGGCAAAATACATGAACAGATACTTTTCAAAGAAGATATACAAATAGTCAGGAAACATGAAAATTTCTCACTAATCATCAGGAAAATGCAAACTAAAACCACAATGAGGTATTACCTTACCCCAGTTAGAATGGCTGGGTATACATAGAGTACTACTTAGCCATAAAAAGACATGAATTAATACCTTTTGTAGCAATTTGGATGGAACTGGAGACCATTATCCTAGGTGAAGTATCTCAAAAATGGAAAAACAAACACCACCTGCACTCTCTAATAATCTGGAACTAATCGATGGGCACATCTGGGTGCAGAAAGAAGTAAAAATAGTTGGAAATCAAGAAGAGGGGAGGGGAGGGTAAAAACCTACCTAGCAGGTACAATGAATACTCTTCAGGTGACGGACACACTTATAGCCCTGACTAAAACATTATAAAAGCTATCACGTAACAAAAACATTTATACGCCCTTAATATTTGAAAAAAAAAGATAAAAATTTTAAAAAGAGTTGACTTAACAAAGCTCTGAGTATTTAAAATTGCAGTGGAAGTTGAGATTTCCATATTAGGTATATGAGTTTTTTAAAATTGAATTTTGAGATTGTAATACAGATCATACCTAAATGATGAAAATGTTTCTGTAGTCTATCTCTAGGAGTATTAATCCAAAAACATTGTAGGAAGCAACTAGAACGTATTTATAGAATAAGTGATTTATTATTATTATTCTTATTACTAATAAGCAGCCAGAGTGTGGAAGTGACTTGTCCAATATACTACAGATAGGAAGTGGAAGGCAAGGTCTGGCACTGAGGACCACCATTCCTAAATGTGCTCACCGGAATTCCCACTCATCCTTAAACTTTATTTCAAAATCGGCTTAGGTTTTACTGGTCACATCACCTCTCTGTCTCTGCCTCTGTCTCTCTTTCTCTTTGTGGCATTAGGGTGTGTTCTTTACTTTTATTGCATTAATAAATAACCATTTTTTTGGTTCTTTTACTTTTCACAAGTTTTCTTATTAGAAATATGAAGCCATTCTTTCCTATTCTACCCTGGTCACTAAATCCACGAACAATGTTTAACTGCTTATTATTGAGATCAAGTAGTGGTTTAAAAGTATGGATTCTAAATTTATGCTTCATAGGTTCAAATCCTATCTTAGGCACTTAATGGCTACTTAGCATTAGGCTTAGTGGGCTAGTAGGCTTAGTTGCTCTGTGCTTCAGTTTTACTATCTGCATAGTAGGATCAACATATTAAATTGCCATAACCATGGGAGGATTATAAAGTAAGTGTATGTTACTAACACAGAACAATGCCTGACCCCCTCCGCCCAAAAAAATCTACCAATGTTTATTTTTTGCTGCAGTAGTAGCATTGGTATAGTACCAGTAGTCATACTGTTACTGGATCAAATAAAAATTCAAATAATAATATGCTCAAGCAAATAATTCATTTTTATTAAATAAATAAACTACTGCCAAGCCACATAGTCCATATTCCAAGCAGACAATCCCTTCCAAATTAATGAACATTCAGCCAGCCATAGCTGTAAGATGAAGTTAAAAAAAGTTTAGATCTAGGCAAACAAAACTGAGTTTCTATTATTATCATTATTAGAAGAATCTTTTCCTGGAATTGCATAAAAGTATTTGTCACCTTGTGTTCCTGCCTCAGCCAGGGTGGAGGAATCCATTGGCCTAGGTGAGTGACCTGGGGATCACCACAAAGTACATCCCTCTTTAAATGTGAAGCTCTGTGTTCATAGGGGGTAAGTTTTGCTGACTTTGTGTGGTTCTTGTTCATGCTGGCTAATACTAAAATCCTGGGCAGCTAAAATGTGATTATCCTCTTAGCACCCTTTCAAATAGAAAGTCTGTGTTGAGCTCTAAAGTCAATGTTCATGCCTTCCTAAGCCCTTATCATTCATATCAATGAAGACAGAATGTAAGTGGCAGTGGTTATTAAACCATTTAAATGTGCTGAAAAATTAATCTTCATATCTTTTCACTTGGCAAGATATATTTGATAGCTTATCTGCACTGACCAAAGATGAGCTTTCACTGATCTTTTATCTCCCCACATCTTGTGGGTAGATAGGGTGGAATTTCTGTTGGAGAAACTGTCAACTAAAAATGGAAAAGATGACAGTAAACCTTCCTACTTGGTACTGGAGTTTAAACATTATGTAACTTGTTTGTCTGAAAAGGATAAACTCTGCATTATACCTAACTTTTCAAAGATTTTACAGATTATGGCTAGGCCAAAAGTGATTTATATTCTATCATTTAAAATATTGGTACTAATCGATCAACACTTATGTGCACATATGGAAGTAACATTCATAGGGCATTGGGCAGGGGGAGGGGAGAGAGGGATGAGTAAATTCACACCTAATGGGTACAGTGCAAGATTTCTGGGGGTTGGGCACACTTGTATCTCTGACTTGGGTGGTGCAAAGGCAATATATGTAACCAGTGTGTTTGCACCCCATAATATTCTGAAATAAAAAAAATTAAGTTAAAAAAATAAAATATTTGATAAAATGAAATAAGTGCAGAAAATACCTGAAAAAATTAGGGACAGATAGTTCTAGAGGCTCCATGTAGAATAGACCATAAACTCTTTAGAAGAGAAAATGCAATGCAATCTTTCTAAAAACGTGTTCCTCAAAGCACTACTTCTTTCCGAGTACGGGCAGGGGGAATCCATGGTGAAATAAGCTTGGGACACAGTACAGTAATCACTCTTCGTAAGTGAACGTTCAGCACAAAAAGAAAAACTGTGTTTACCATTGCTATTTTCAACCCAAAACACTTATCTAAGATCTTTTTAAAGAAACAGTGATTGATATCCTGTGGATCAATCTAGAGTTCTGTTGAACACACTTTGTCAGTTGCTTAAACTGGGAAAATCTTCAATTTATGGAGAGTAGAAAGTAGGAAGCTGCTGCCTCAGATTTGCACAATGTCCTTCAGTGGAATGTTCTAGGAAACCTCTCAATGACAAAGTTTTTCTACATCGATCTCCATTTGGTTCAGGACTAGACATGTATCCTTAATCAGCAAGAACTCTGGAAAAGACAACTAAAACAGAGCATACCCTCTCTGAATGAAAAATGATTAAAATTTACTTTAGGATTAATTTACTTTATGTATTTGAACCTGATGTTGTTATAGTCATAGCTTAAATCTGCTCTAACATTTTAAGAAATCTGAGATACCCTCTTGACTAAGAGAGAAAGGGGTAGAATTACAGCAAAATTTATTGGCAATTATGTGACTATCGCTTATTAAATGTGTCCTGGTAGGTATAAAAGGGGTCAGAATCACCATGGGCAGCTATGGTGAAGCTGTAGACAAACACTTAAAGTTTGTCTGAAACTCAGCCTTGCCTGCTAGTTCTGAGTGGTGAGCCCAGAGGTGCATTATTGCATTGCTCTGAATATCAGTTTCTTCATTTATAAAGCAGGGTTATTACCACCTATCTTAGAATGCTGTTGGGAAAAGTAGAATTAGAAAATGTAGGTAAAATGCTTGGCACATATAGGTCCTCATCAAACACTGGTTATTTTTTATTCTTTTATTTTTTGTTTTTTTCCTCCACTGCAGTGATTATCAACTGGGAGCAATTTTGTACCACCCCCTCCCACCTCTAGAGGACACTTGGTAATATCTGGAGATATTTTTGATGGTCTCACTGGGAGGAATTGCTATTGGGATCTGGTAGGGAGAGGCCAGGGATGCTGCTAAACATCCTACACACACACGATAGCACCCACAATAGGTAATTATGTAGCCCCAGTGCTGAGGTGGAGAAATTCTGTTCCATCTCATAGTAATGAAGCAACTGTCAGCTTCCTCTACTATTAGATTTAGTCATGTCGTTACAGATTGGAGGAAGTAGAGGCCTATCTTATGGGAAAAAATATCACTTTGGAGACCAGAAACATTCAAAATCATGAAAGTTTAAATCCTGAATACTGTATTCACTTTAATCACATAAAGTTAGCAGTAATAAATATACTGTGTTTACTTATAATCCAAAATTAGTGACAAAGAAAACCTCCCCAAAAGAAAAAAACTAGAAAATATTCTGAAGATCTGGAAAGATAAAAATATTGAACTACCTTTCCCCCTTTCTGACCATTAAATATGTTTATTTCCCTATGGAATTGGGGAACCCAGTGGTTGGTTTCAAGAAAAAGATTTACCATAGCGTGTATCTACGCTCTGCTTTTTTCCTCAAGAAAATCAGGTGTTTGTTGTCATACATGCCATAGAGTTTTGGGGACATTTTGACTTCCAAAACAGATATGTTCATAACACTAGACACTATGTAATGCCATGTCCCCTACCGTACAACAGTGATCAGGGGATTAAAAAAGAGGAAATGTGTGTGTTTGTGTATAATGTGCATATGTGTGATTTCCCCTGTGTGCACACACAGGAGTCTTTGCTTAGAGATGGTGTATATAGCATCATTTAAGTCGACTGTAGCTCACTTCAGCAATAATTTGAAAAAACTTTAGGAAGGACAAGGATTTATTTTTTTTAAAATACGGTCAATTACAAGCAAAAGCAAAGGGGCTACCTGTAGGCACATTTAAGTTTGCCTGTAATACAATGTCAGTGAGGCAGCGATATATTATTGGTTTCTTCTTAGAGTTTTGAACTTTACATAGAGTTTAAAAGAAACTAAAGTAAGAATCAAGGTGAAAGAAAAGAGAGTAAAATTGTTAATAGATAAGCATTACTTATGAGGAAGTATTTCTTTTTCAAATTGATAGATTCATACAGAAGCCCTAAGGTACTCACACATGAAATGAAAATAAATGTAGGTGTTTTCAAGGAGAATAAGAAGATTGCAGGATCCAGCAAACCCATCCTTCACTTAGTTGCTGATTATGTGAATGCAAATAGAGAGGCAATCTGTTAGAGTACCCCAAACCTGGACTGTAGGTATAGCTTAAATATGGGCATTGGTGGTGTTCTCTACCTCCAGCAAGGAAGACTTGTTCTGTACTGTTTATTTGGATTTCAGTGTTTTTCTAGACCCGGTTTTCCATTTTGATCTTTCCTTTGCTTGTTAGAGCTGAGATTCCAATAAATGGAAATGTATTCACTTGAGCCCTGGGTGTAGTGACTTTTCAGATTATTCTAACAGTAGGTCTTCATTATTCTAGCTGTGGGAGCTTGAAAAAATCACTTACTCTTTCAACATCTCATTTTCTTCATCTGTAAAATGGGATATCATTAATAGTGGCAATCCCATGGAATGGTTCATGGGAATTCAATGTGAAGCTCTAAGCACAGTGTCTGGCACATAGGAATAATTCCACATGTTAGTTTTGTGGTTGCTATGGCTAATATTATTTTTAGCATCGTTATTATTTATGACTGTTAATTACCCTTACATATGGGACACTCAGTGTCATCCAAACATTCGCCAAACATTTGTTATTACATTATGACATGCCACAAAATTCCCTAGGCATTAATATTTAGAGAGATGATAAAACAATCTTTGTTGTCAAGGAGCATGCAGCCTAGGGATGGAAGCAAGTGGGCAAGCATGATAGCATTATGCTGCATATACCATATGGTAGCATATCGCAGCTTATCACACCACACTAGCAGCAAAGAGGGGTATCAAAGAAGGATTCTTGCAGGAGGTCCACTTGAACCAGATCATGCTATACAAACAGAAATCAGCCAGAAGAAGTGCATTAGGTAGAATGTAATATGGTGGTTTAAGGGATAGCATAAAGAAAAAACTACAGATCACCTACAGAGGTCCTGAATTGCCATCAGTTGATGTATATAAGCCTCAATTGTGAACAAGCACAGTAAGCACTCTTCCCTTTTATGTGCCAGGTACAACATCCTAACTTGACATACATGACTTCCTTCAATACTTATCACCTCTATAAATTATTTGTTGTTATTATTATCATAATTTTATAGATGTGGAAACTTAGGCCACAGAAAATGTAAACATTCTGCTCAAAGACTCAGCTATTAAGTGGTAGAGTTAAGGTTTGAACTTACTTAGTCTCACAACCGTCTCTGCTTGTAAACTACTTGAACAATATAAAATATTGTGATTAAGTAACTGGTCTGTAGTTTTCAATTGTTCCCACAGAAATCAAGCCTAGTTCTTTCTGGCATCAATGACCCATTTGGGAGTTTGGTGTAGTGGGTAGGCCAACTGTAGTGGGGCTAACAGACCAGGTCTTTTCTACACCTTGCAGGAAAGGTGAAGAGCCCACAGAGAGTCACTGAAGCTCTTTCCTGTACCAGCTGGACTTTCTCAAAGACTATGAAAAATGTCAGAGGACCTGCCAGTCTTCATCAGCAGTGACTTTATCATAGCCCATTTTGGTACCCCTTATCCCTCAGATACTGTAAGAGACGTACACTAGTGGATCAACACAGTGTACGTGTGGTGAAGCAGACATCGTAATTAGCCAAGAATACATTCTTTCTGTATTTCCCTAAGCTAGTATCAGATTTAGGAAATAAAAATACAAGACACTCAGTTAAGTTTAAATTTCAGATAAACAGAGAATAACGTGTTTTTTTTTTTGGTTTGGCATAAGACCCATGCAATATTTGTCACATACTAAAAAAATTGTCTGAAATTCAAATTTATTGGAGCCTCTTATATTGTAATTAACAACCCCGTCCTAAGAATAAATATTGCCTGGAAAGAATTCAAAGATGCCTCAATAATTTGAGCCAAATCCATGGACATTTAGAAAATACCTACTCTGTGGAAGTTTTTGTACTCAGGGTTGAATATACAGAGTTCCCTCTCTAAATCAGCTTATGGTCCAATGAGGCAGGCAAGAGAATGAGAGACAATTATGGGGAATGTGGCCAGGGTAGGTTCTGTTCCTGTTTGCCTTAGGTCTATCCTTCACCCCCTCCCCTTACCTTGATCTGCCAACTATCGCTACTGAATGATGCAGGGTGCTTTCCCAGATCCAGGGGCCACTGGTTTCTGGCTGGGCTCTTCTGTGATCAGGTTGTGGGAAAAAGTGCTGCTTCTCCCCCACTGCCTGGGGTCATGTCTTCTCTGTGCCTCCAGCTACCTCCACAGGTTCATGATGCTCCAGGGTCCACAGGCCCCTACATGGGGGGCAGGTGTCCCTCCAGCACAGGAGCGGAGCAGCTTCCCTTTCTTGCACTAGCCTACCCTGGTTGGCCTCCCAGCTACTCCCTCACCCACATAGCTCTCCATATTAAATTCCCTCTGTTTTAAACATTCTGCTTCAGAGGGGTCTCCATTTTCCTGGTTGGTGCTGAACATGAGAACATTGAAACTGTGATATGGACCAGAGAACTGGGGAAAGCTGGCTTCTTTAACCAGGAGGGAGTGGACTAAGTCTTCCTGAAAGGCATGAAGACTGAATTCAGGATCCTAATTATAGTTCTTATTTATTCATTTTAGGATGTTCCAGTTACTGTGCTATTTGCAATGTTTAATTTCATGTAACTTGACTGGGCCATGCGGTGCTCAGATATTTGGTCAAACATTATTCCGGGTGTGTCTGTGAGAGTGTTTCTGGATGAGATTAGCATTTGAATCTGTGGACTCAGGATTGCCCTCTCTCATGCCGGTGGGCCTCATCCAATCAGTTGAAGGCCTGAATAGGATTGAAAAGGCTGAGTAAGAGAGAATTCCTTCTGCATGGACTGTGTTTGAGCTGGGACATTGTTTTTTATTTTCCCGCACCTTTGGACTTGAACTACACCATCAGGTCTCCCGGTTCTTAGGCTTTTGGCCTTGAATTGGAGCTACACCTTTGATTCTGTTGGATCTCTGTTTTGTTGACTGTAGATCTTGAAATATATCAATCTCCATAACTGTGTGAGTCAATTCCTTTTACTAAATCAATATCTCTCATTTCTCTCATTCTCTCTCTCTCTCTCTATACACACACACACACACACACACACACAAACACATACACATATAAATATACACATACACATATATATGCTTTATAAATATATAGGAGAATCCTGACTAAAACAGTGTTCTTTAAACCTTGGCTTATTTAATTCTCAGAAATCATTCTCCAAAGTACTAAATTTAATCCCAAGTTAGATGAAAAAAATAAAGCTCAAGAAAGATGACACATTTGTCCAAGATCAGGCTGTAACAGTGTGAATATAGATTTTCCTAGCTCCAAAAAATATGTTCTTACCAACCATTATATAGGAATGAGTCATAAGTCATGTTTGCTGGGAAAGGCGCATCAGGCAGGAGGCTGAATAAATCTAACGTATATCAAGATGTACTCTCACATCAGTAAGTGTCCTCCCTCTTCGTCTTTCTTTCTGGCTCTCTCTCTCTCATGTCTGAGTTCAGGGTGTGACTAGGATGCTTGTAGTGAAGAGGATGGATAGGAACACAATCACCCAGGATGTCTACAGTTCACTTTACTTTAATTGCCCTGCACTTGGCAATACAAGCATGACTACAGTCTCCCAGAGACACTGAAGTTCCCAGGTCTGTTGGGGAAAGGGAATGAACCTGGTTCCCAGTGATGTCACTCAGGCGGGCTGAGAATCAAAACTATTTGCTTTTTAACCACTAATACTCACTTTTGTGACCCCAAATTTGGAAGGAAGATACATCTACTCTTTTATGAACCCAATCATGCATCTAAGTTATTTTACAAACATTTATTGAACACCTACTATTTTTAAAGTCATGCATACATTGTACTATTTTCATTTTCATTGAGTTAGGAGGTTTGAGACACAAGGATTCTATAATCCAGATCTCACCAAGGTACATTTGAGCCCATGGCTTTGACATCCTCCCAATTCCCTTTGGCCACCCAATTAAATAGGTCAGGTGCTAAAGTTTGATAAGACATTAAAAGATTCTGTCCCTTTTGGAGGTCTTATCAAAGATTTAGTATGTCTGTCTAAATGAACTAGGGAGTCATCCTTTGAAGTGTCTGCTCAAAGATGAAGTGTTACCTGTCACACAGTGGAAGGAACTGGTAATTCAAAGATTAAAAAAAGAGTAGGGTCCAAGGGAAATAAAAATGTTGCAATAGCAGAAAGACTTTGGATGCTTAAGAGGTAAAGACAATATAGGTACGTTTTTTTCTGTGAACTAAATACAAATTTTAGAAAAGTGCAACACAGTGAATAATTACTATAATCCCAGAGCTGGGTTGATTGTTTTGTCTAAGTCTGTAACTGTTTTATTTATATTTGCTTACTCTTCACTGTCTGCTCAAATAAAATACCCTTTCCAGGTTCTTCTAAATAATAGTTTATGGAGAAGAGAAAGGCTTGAACTATCTGGATGTCCCATCTTCTTTTTGTAAAAACATATAACCTATATGAGTTTAGTTTTTAATTCATTTACTCAGGTAAAGAAAACATATGAGGAGTCCTTATAATGAATTAGAGACAAAAGACATAGAAAGATGCTTACTACATGAGACCTGCCCTAAGGAGATTTTCACCTATTTGTAAAGGCACTTAAGAACAGATGGTGACAAGACACACTGTGTGCAGTGACAGAAGGGTACATGTGTGTGATGGTGGCACAAAGAAAGCTGATTGACTTAGGCTTTGGGGATGTGCAGCAGAAGCACAGGAAAGCTTTCTCTCTGAGGTTACTCCTGAGATGCATCTTCAAAGATGAAGACTAATTATCCAGATAAAGAAGGGCATTTTGGGAACATCATTTCTCAAACCGAAGTGAGAAATAACAGAGTTTCGTTTCATATTTAGACGTTGAGGGTAACTTGGAAATGAGGATGTGGTGGGAGATGAAGTTGAAAAGAAGAATGTCAGCAACCAAATACTGAAAGGCTTTGTGAGTCATTATAACGCTAAATTGTTTCAACATCCCATTGAACAGTAACACATCTCTTATTTGGTGGTACATAAAACTACCTATTCAAGTCAGTGAGTTACGAACTCTTGAAAAATGGGGGTTCCAGTCCTCCTAATGATGCCTGCGTTCCATTTTCCAAGCTTGATCTTCATTTAATATTTCCAAGTTTCTATGTAAACCCTTGTTACTCAAAGTGTGGTCTGCAGACCAGTAACATTGACATGATGTTTCGCTTGTTAGCTGATTGACGTCAGACCGGCTTGTCAGAAATGCATCATCTTGAGTCTTATTTCAGACCTACTGAATCAGACTGAATTGGAACAGAATCCTCAGGTAAGTCATACGCATATTAAAGTTTGAGAAGCCATGGAAAAACCCACTCAAATTGACTCAGATAGTAAGTATTATTGTTAGCAGCTTATTGGCAAACAACAACAACAACGACACAAAAAAACCCCGATCTCAGAAATATATAACTCCTTAGAACAAGGGTCCCAAACCTATGGGTGAGTTGTATAATTATTTCTTACAATGTAATGTTAATAATAATAGAAATAAAGTGTACAGTAAATGTAATGGGCTTGAATCATTCCGAAACCATCCAACCCCTTCCTGGTCTGTGGAAAATTGTCTTCCGTGAAAATGGTTCCTGATGCCAAAAAGGTTGCGGACTGCTGCCTTAGAAGAATCAGGTCAACTGCAAAACCGTTAAAAATGATAAAAGCCCTCAAAAATGTTGATTATGAAATATGGGCAATGCAAGTAGCAGAACAAACTGAGTGGCTCAGTAATTATCAGTTCCATTGAGAAAAGAGCAGCAATTTATTTAAGTTTAATTTTCCATTTCAAGTTGGCTAGCCTTATTTATTTTCTGGTGTATACACCATCAGCAATCAGTTATAAGAACAGAAAGATCATTGTTCTCCTTAAGAGTACTTTCTTTTATCACATGGTTCCTTGAAAGCCAAATTAGCATGGTGACCCTAGAGCTGGTGGTCACATGTTATGACTTCTAAATGAAGAGCTGTCACACATAGCATTCTTGCCTTCCTAAAAGCTTTACTGTTGGGCATAAGTATCTTGTTTGTCAATACATGGATAGTGTGTCTGCTGCTGTTTAGTTCTTAATTGTGAGCAATTTCCCACTGTGGAATAACTAATTGGACCAATGCTTAAATTACTCTAAGGGTGCCATTTTTGAAAAATTTCTAGCTACAGTAAACAAGACAGTGTGGCATTGATACAAGGATAAAAAATTAGAAAAACAGAGAAAATTAGAATGTCTAGAAATATACTCATTTATATTAATATATAGTCAACTGATTGACCAAAAGGCCCTACTGTAATAAATGGTGCCAAATCAGTGAGATTATATAGATCTACCACAGCAATTAGCTTTTTGATATCAACAATGAGATCAATTAGGTAGACATCAAACACATGGAATGAAAAAGAAAATCGTACCTGAACCTAAGGAAAAAGTTTAGAGAATCTGGAAAAAAGGACTCTTTTAATAATGTTTTGTTTTTGTTTACCTTAAATAAGTGCTGAAATGGGCCACGATCCTTCAAAACTTAACAGCATGCTGAAATTTAGTCCCAAACTTGCCATTCTTCCTGTTTTCACCTTGTGTTTTTCACTTTCTACTCCCTCCTTGCCCTATCAAGCCATGTAGTTCTACCTCTCTGCCCTGTTTCAGCTCAGTTTTTCAAGTATCCACTCTGGGTCTTCCCCTGTTTGCTAATAAATAGCTCCCAAAGCACATCTTTCCTCTTGACTTCATGTTGCTACATATCACCCTCTCTAACCTGGAAGGCATTCCCCAAACTCTGAGTAATCTTTCACATATTACGCATTAATATTAGGTCCCTTAGGGTTGAGAGATACACTGCACTGAAAGTTCAGCTGGGGCTTCAAAATGCGAGCGTAGATGACTGTAGCAGAAATCTGTTGTCATTTTGCAGGAAACATCCTTGAGGAATGAAATTGTGACTCTTTAAATTTGTATGTGGTAGATTTTGTTATTCTAAATTTACTTTTTCACAGAGACAGGACTACGCATCCCCACCTATTGCCGGTAGTTGCTTTCTGTGGGAGAAGTGTTATTTTCCTGCTCCATCCTTAGGTTTTGTCCTGTGACTTGCTTTGGCCAATAAAATGTGAACAGAAGTAACATATGCCAGTACCAAGTAGAAACTTTGGGTTATTTACAAGAAAAAACTTTCTTGCTCTTTACCTCTACCCTGAAGATGGCGTGTCCCAAATAGAGGTGCTCCTTTAGCCTAGATCCCCGAATGGAGAAACGTGAGCAGAAACAGAGACATGCAGTATCCACAGCTGATATCACACATGAATGAGAAGTAAACTTTTGTTATTGCCAGCCTAGATTTTAAGGTCTCTGTTACTACAAGATAAGCAAAATATGACTAATACAGGGGGTTCTGAATGAGCCTCATCCCAACACCAGGTCTGGGAGTCAACATACAACCTAATCTAGGTCAGTCAAGCACTACATCTTTCTGGACACAACACATTGGTTGGAGAATGGAAACTGGAACATAAATCAGGTTGGAGGAATTGAATATAGGAACTCCTGTTGGTGGTACTATTTAAAACAGGCACTTGTTTTTATTCAGGAATTACTAAAAGATATTTGCAAACTTAGAGTCCAGAAGCCACGTGAAGGGGCAGCCTGTTTGAGTGTGAAATTTACAGAATAGAATTTAGAGTCAAGACTTGGTGGGTGAGAATGACAGATTCTTGATGAGACTGTTATTCAAAAGTTTGCCTAAAATCTATCCTAGAGCTTTTCACAGCAATGAAGGCTCCTGACCAACAATCTAAGAAGAGAGTGTTTGTGTGTGTGTGTGTGTGTGTGTGTGTGTGTGTGAGTAATCGAATGAGGTACAAATTGGCAAATCATAACTACCACATGTGTGGATAATATATCTTTTTATTTTAAACAAAATTTAGATTTAATAAAATCATAATTTTGGAAACTGTAAAAGAAACCAAATAGCACAAAGAGTTTTTTAGATAATATCAAATTCTGATTGTCATGGTAATCTGATTATTGAAGTTATTTTTTCCTGATATTTAAAAATAGTATAATCTAGAAGGTGTATAATAAGAGAGGAAAAATAAAGTATTAATAGACACATTTTATTCATTGAATTAGATTTATGCTTAAGCTTCTTTAGCTGCACAAAGATAAATAATTTAGAGGTAGAATATGGTATGGAAATATTTTGTATACAAAGTTGATCAAGGGATTCGGCCTACACTTACACAAAGATCAATATTTTTGTATTGGAAGAGGTATGATCAATATTTTTTGCTATTAATAGTATATATTTGGCCCTGATGTTATATGAAGTATATAGTAAATTCTTTTAAAAAATTTCAAAACCTTTTTTCTAACATTTCAAAATAAATACCACACATTGTATTGATGAATGGCCTTAAGCTAATTCTGTGGATGATTATGCAAAAGTATTTTTCTTTTAGTAATATATAGACAACTTAAAATACCATATATGAGGAGGGATGAGAAAAGTTAAAAATTTAACTTTTTAACTAAGTTGCCTTAATTTCCTCTTCCAATTCAATTAATTCTGGCCTATATACTTGAATTTTATTTTCCAAGCATGCACATCCTCACAACTACAAACAGTTTGGTCTCAATTAATGCAACAATCATTACTCACTTTGGGATATCAAGATATTGGGGGGGAAGTTTTTAAATTTTAACAATCTATATAATTGCTTCAGTTCTCTACTTTGCTGATGAATCTAGTAATAATTAACCAATTAAATCACATCAGCAGTTCACTTTTTCCCTAACCACAGAATTTGGAGGGATAAAAGAGAAAGAGAGAGAGAGACTAGAGAATCTAAACATGAATGTCATTCCATTACAGCACCTTATTAAATGCATTTAAATGTTTTAATTTCTATCACTCTGTTGTTCATAATGAACTCTGCAGGGATTGAAAATGAATTTTTATTCTGAGACTTTTTTTTCCCTTTTGAATTGCAAAGAGCATTCCTCTTGAATTTCCAGTAGATAAAATGAAACATATTTTAATATCACATCAAGCCAGTTTCCTGGGGAGACAACGGTCAAAAATTCATGGTATGTTTAAATCACTTTAATTACATTTTGCTGAATGTAAAATAATATGTAAGAAACTGTTTGTTTAACTTTATTGATGTCATAGTATTTTTCATACAGTTAAGTTATATGTCATCCAAGTAAGATTGATTATTCAATTAGGCTGAGATTCAGGGTGAATGGAGATGTACATCAGAGATGGAATTGAAAAGAAAAGTTCAGACCAGAATATGAAGCTCTTTGAAGGCCTCATGCAAAAGTTTAACATTCAGGGACAAATATGGTACCTAATAACAAAATAACTAAAGTTAATTTAATTCTTACTAGTGCCAGATACATGTTATGCATTTTACATATATTACCTCAATTAATGTTTCCAATAGTTCTTTCAGCAAGTAATAAGTTAAATTCATAGAGTCAGACATCAGTCTTTACATACTTTCCATACTTTATAAAGGATAAAACTTGAATTTGTACTATGACACTTTATAGTCTATGATTACTGGAAAAAGGGAGTTAGAATAAGATCTGGGTGGGTGTGATGGTTAATTTTAGATGTCAACTTGAGTAGCATAAGGATTACCTGGAGAACTAGTAATGAATTACTTCTGAATGTATCCATGAGGGTGTTTCTGAAGCAGACTGGCATATAAATAGGTGGACTGAATGTGGAATATCTACCTTCAATGTGGATGGGCACTGTCCAATTAGCCTGAGTAGAAAGAAACAATTCTTTCTCCTGGAGCTAGGATATATTGTTCTTCTCCTTCCCTTGGACATCAGAACTCCAGGCCCTCTGGCTTTTGGACTCAAAGATTTGCACCAGTGGCCTCCCAGGTTCTGAGGTCTTCAGCCTTGGACTGAGAGTTACACCATCAGGTTTTCTGGTTCTCAGTCTTTGGACTTGGACTGAGCCCTGCTACCCAGGGTCTCCAACTTGTGGGTGGCCTGTTGTGGGACTTCTTAGCCTCCATAATCATATGTATATATTCTATTGATTCTATCTGTCTAGAGAACCCTGACTAATACAGTGGGCTCAATAATGTCTACTAGATCATTTGAATACTGTTTCTTGCCCCAGTTATTGCAATTGAAGAATGGATAAAACATCACTTTATTTGGTTTTCTCCTGTACATATTGAGAGTAAAAATTGAGAATCCAGAATCATTCACATAAAAAAGTAGTTGCTACCCTTTTTGTTGTTATAATTACATTTATTTAAAAGATTTCAGGGACACTGAATGGGCAAATCTATCCTAGTGTCAGAAAGTAGTACAAGAATTATTATGGAAAGACAGCTCATAAGGCCAGAGATGTAAGGCAGTAGAATGGTGTGGTTTTTTTTTTCTCCCCCTATCCCCACTTTTTTTTTTCCTTCCTTCCTTCCTTCCTTCCTTCCTTCCTTCCTTCCTTCCTTCCTTCCTTCCTTCCTTCCTTCCTTCCTTCCTTCCTTCCTTCCTTTTTTTCTTTTATACAATAATACCTTCAAATCAAGATTCTCTTCTCTTGTGAGATAAAGGTTAAATAAATATTTGTGAATCTTATGATATAAGTGGATATATTGTGATGAGCGCCTGGCTTGAATTGTCAAGATCAGAGTGTAGTCTTTTTTTGGGTCACTTCCTAGTTATGGGACCATGGCCAAGTCACTCAACATTTGATGTGTGAAAGAAAAATTGTAATAAAGGTGAGCATGTCTGCCTTATATTTATCTAGGATTCTTCAAAGCTTGTTTATTGTTAGGCCCATATTAAAACCAAGACTTAAACACTGGTCTTTTATATTAGCCAGCCATCCTCTCATTATATTAGCCTTCATTATAAAAGTGGACCTTTGGCACTGTATGTTTTTTTCTTAACTGGTATAGCTTAAGTAGTGTAGATATGCCTGATAGTTGTATAACTTCCCTCAGGGAGGGAGGAGGGGGTGAAGGAGTGGGTTGTTGGTCTTTGTACCTCAGCATCAATCAGACTGATGTCTTTATATGTTTAATGCATTCAACTTACATTTAAAATCACATTTAATCAAATGATAACACAACCAATAAAATGTGGACACCACCATCTTAGTCAAAAGCTGGTCTCACAGAGCCTCTGACAGCTCAGGGACATTACCAGGTACCTTACAGAGATTGGGAGTCAGCTCCTTTCTGCTCATGATGGGGCCTAAAACATAATGTGACTAAAATCATAAGCCAGGGAATGGTGGACACTGTTGTTTTTAGGAACAAGGTGGAAACAAGCAAATTACTATCCTGGTCAATCAGCACTCAGCTTGCTTCTCATTGGCCTTAACTTTAACTTATCCTTCTGTTCGATGTAGTCAGAAAATCTCAAGAAAGGCAAAAGTGACTATAATTCAATGTAAATAAATCCTTCCTGGGAATCCCAAATGGTACCCAGGTACAAATACATACTATAATAACTCTCCACAACATTGGGCATTTCTATCTTTTAATGCTGTCTGGCATGCATCATTTTATTGTATCTTTATAATAGCTTTGATTGGTCTACCTTTAATTTGAAAACATGTCTGCCTATCTGAAGGAAAAAAAAGCCATCCTTTTTTCGTACTTCATTCAGCAAGCATCACTGCTCCATTAACTGAGCACTTACCCACCAGGGGAAGAGAAATAAGAATTGCAAGTGTTATGTAGGGCTGGGAATATGTATCTGTAGATATTCAGCATTACAGACCTAGGAACTGCAGGCTGTCTCCTAACATGTTTTTATTCTTCATATACTGTTTAAATTTCATATCTTTTCTGCCTATTTCATGTTTAGATGAGGCAAAGAGGATAGTAATATATTTATCCAACCCATGTCAGTTCAAATAAAGAATTCAGAGTCATCCAGGAAATATATATATATGAGTAATTCTTTGAAAGTTCTTATTCTCCTCCTACTGAAATGCCTTCCCCAAATATCCATTCAATTTGCTTTTCAATTTTCACAGCTCCCTCTCCAATCCAATACTAAGACCATTGGTATTGAAAGAATACTAAAGTCAGACAAAAACAGCCATCCACCCTTTTCTCCATCACTTAGCCAGTTAAATGGCTATATATTTCCGTCTCTCACATCCTAAGATGTAACTAAATAAACATTTTTAAACTGGAAATTCTAAATTTTATAGGATAAAAGCCTGAAATAGGTTCAGGTTTGTAGATGGGAAAAACCAAATATGCAAGAATAATGTTTACAAGTTTCTGAAACAAGGCTTGTCAGTGGGATGAAGTTGCTAATACAAGCCATTTTGGACTGAATGGTTTATATCTGTTTATAATAACTTGGATTTGTCTCCTGTTAAAATGTCACATGGATAAAGGAATAAGTTATAACAGCTGTGACAGGATTATCATTGCTAAGGAACTCCGATACGGTGGATTTATGTGTCAGAGACATCTACTTCACTGTCTTTCATTCGGAATAATCCAAATATTCTCCTCCATACTCAAAAAGGCTAACAATAAGACACAGATAAAAGTCCATGATTCTGACATCTTATCCCTTAAGTTTGTTGTTAAATGAGACTGTTGACACCAAAAGTCTAATATTTTTCTGAGGAAGTTAGTGGGGAACTCAGGATGAGACCAGTTTTTTTTTTTTTCCTCAATGCAGTTATTCCACAAGATGGGTGGAATTAATGGCAAAGATTAGCAGAAATATATGAACAATCCTAATCTTTTGTAGAGCTACATAGAAAAATAGAAAAATGAAAGTGTTGGATGGTTCATAGAAATTAGCATGTGGAGAATAAACGAGAAAAATGACCCAAGGCATCCTAAGAAAATAGTAAGGGGTGACATTTAGTTGGGAACGTATTTATTGCTGGTAAATGTCATAGGGAATTATATTCAACTAAGCCTTATAACTTTATTCATTTACTCACTTATCCATTTATTTGTTCATTCAATAAATATGTGCTAGGCACTGGAATTAACAATGGTAATAAAAAGATAAATGAGCCAACGGCTCTCCCTTCCACAGATCATATTTTATTGGGCAATGTATGTGCAACTAACACTCTATGAGAAATGCCATAGTGGAGATGAATTTAAGAAATCCATGTGGTTAAAAGGGGAGATGAACAGTGCTTAGGAGAGTTTGAGAATAAGTCACAGGGAGAGATATTTGGGCCACATTTTGAAAAATGAGCAGAAATTTACCAGGTGGATGAAGCAGAGATGGTCTCTTCCACGCAGATGAAATACCCTGAAGAAAGGCTTAGAGGTTTTTGAATTTCACAGCAATCCCAGGGATGAAATCTGATTGGTCCAGCTCAGATCATGTGCCTTTCCCTGAGCAATCACTGTTTCTGCTTCAATGGCTTCTCTGATTAGACCAGCCTAAGACCATAGTGATGACCTTTACATTTCTTCATAGAGATACAGTTGTAAAAGTTTAATGAGCTAATCCCTGAAAAACAATTGGCACAAGGACTGGCAAATAGTAGGTACTCCAAATAAGCTTGTTGATATAATAATTATTAATTTTATTACTAATATTTTAATTAAAAAGACAGACATGCAGACATCTAGCTGCATTGCAGACTCTTCCTGCATGTCTCTTAGGGAACCGAACAGGAACGTAATAGGAGAATAACACTTGCACAGTGGGCACCACGTCCTTCAGGAAGCCTTTCCTACAATCCCCACTTTGCACTGGGTGGCTCCTTTTGTACTGTATACATAGCTCCATTTGACCCTAGAACATTGAAATTGAAAAATATATCACATTAAACTGAGTTCCTCAAGGGGCGAAGTGTTTCTTATTCATATTTTATCTCAAACATTCGGGATATTGTAGGTACTAAAAATGTCTGTTCAAGTAACTTATGAATAAGCAGATCAGAGAATACTTTCTGGTGGAGATTATGTCTAAGCTGGGCCCCAAAGGATAGAGAGGACTTTTGAAGTGCAGAAATGGGAAAAATCACATGAAGGAGAAGGAAATTCTCAAAATAAGTTTGGAGATGGAGCAGTGTCCAGCATGTTTGAAAATGTCAGTTAATTACATGCAACTGAAGTGAATAGTGAGTGAAGAAGATTGTAGGGCAGGTCTCAAAGGACCTTGAATGCTAATGAGATTAGACTTTGTATTCTGTGAAATATAAATACTTAGATTTTTATATGGAGTTTGATATGGTCAAAATTCTTCATACAGACACATGCACAAACACACGTGCATGTGTATGCATACACACACCCACACCCATTCCTATACACAATACAGGGCATTTATTTAGGACCCACTTATTAAACCAAAGATGAATTACATAAATTAAAGCAACAAAATTTCCTACTCTTAGGAGTTTATGATTTAGTAAGAGGTGGATTTATCAAGACTGAGTAACTTTCAGATTATTTGAACAGACCTCTTCTAAATAAATATTCACATTGGTATCTAATTTTGTTTTTTTAAAAAGAGAAGCTTCTCTTTGATTTGGTGGAATAAGAACTCTAAAAACACTACTAGGGTTGAGAAATAGAAAGGGGTAAATTGTCCTGATAAGAATGTACTAATTATGAAAAAAGGGATGGGCTTCTGAATTCCAAAATCCTTAGGATTTTGAGTCCTAGGTGCTAGACTTCCTCAAGGACAATTCTACCCTTAGCCTCCCTGTTCTTTGGTTATATGAGCAAATAAATGTTCCTTTTATTTAACCTAGTTTGAACTAATTATATATCCTGTCACTAGCAAATTAGAATACTGGTAGTTACTATTATTTAAATTATCATTTCGTAGATGCAAAAACGGGAGCACAGAGAGATTAAGGAATTTGCCCAAGGTCACATAGCTAGTAAAAAAGGTGGACCAAGATTAAAATTGAGATTTTCAAAGTGTAAGCCTTTATCTGGTGTGTAAATGGACTCTCAATATTTCCATTCTAAAGGAAAATCATTGAGTTAATGACTATGTCTTGATATGTTTTTATCTCACACAACCACTACTACATCACATAATAGGTACTAGGTTAATGCATACATAATTCTTGAATAAATTCTAAATCTATAAATATCCCACATTTGTTGTCTTTTTGTTACCACAAAATAAGATATCTACATTACTCGTGTTGTAAATATTTCTTCCTATTTATTAAGCCAAAATTATTTATTAAACCAAAATGTTGTTTGTATCTACCTGTATGCCAAATTGGTTAGTGCAGAGAAAAATGTTTTGTTGTCAATTCTTATTGTACTTTGCTGCCTTTTTGTCCCTCCGTCATTTTTTCTTTTATCAGCAAAATCTTCCCCAAATAGGGGAAACAGAGCATTTTATAAACCTGCCTAGGGCTGTAAAATATACATATACCTTTAATAGTGACAGAGATATCTTTGTAACTTCCTCTAGAGTGAAATCTACTTCAGAAATTTGCATTTAACAGGCAAACATAATATTGTTGAAGAATACAGAATTATAAATTCATGGACATTTGAGTACTGGGGATACTTTATAATCCACACATCCATACTTCTAACTGTAATTTTTATGGCTATATAGTTCAAATTATCCAAGATGGATAAAGCCAGCACTTTCACTATTAACTATATTTGAGGGATTTGTAACAACTGCTCCATGAAAGTGCTTTATAACTTGAAACTCACATAGGAAGTTTCAGGCCAAATAAGGTGATTTCTGCTTTAGGGTATGAATTTGTCACCTCTTGATGTAAATCTCCTAAAATTGATTGGTCTTAGAAGTATTCATTTTGCACAACATTCAAAAAGTCTCCTACTTTAAAAATGAAAAATTGTAAATGATTATTTTATAGCCCATTTAATTGCTTTTGGAGATTTTCTGCCCCTAAAAATTCTCCTGGATAACCATATTAATGTTCTCCCCAAACACACTTTTGAACAGAGTTTTATTATAGGTAGCACCTGACCTTTCAGCATAATTGCATGTAGTCCAAATTAATTGTTCTGTTCTATTGTGCATTGAATAATAGGTATTCCAAAATGAGACTAATTATGCAGATACCAGATAGAAAGGAGAAT
Organism: Avahi laniger; assembly: GCA_963575035.1. Classification (NCBI taxonomy): domain Eukaryota; kingdom Metazoa; phylum Chordata; class Mammalia; order Primates; family Indriidae; genus Avahi; species Avahi laniger. The sequence continues at coordinate 94,840 of CAUYSK010128237.1, forward strand.
CTTAAGAGTGAGGTCTTTTGGGTGCCGTAATTTACAAAATAAGGTGTAAAATAACACTTAATTAACTAATAAACCAACTGACAAGACTGACTCCACAGGAGACTTCCAGTCAACACAATTCAGGAAATTGAAAGATTCCTCCTTAACTGAAAGGTAATAAGATGGAGCTTACATGCCAAACTAAGTATTGCCATAAATCAACATGCCAGTGAGACAGGCATTTAATATGGGTCTGGTTAAGAAAATATGTTAAAAATATTTGGTTAACCATTTCCATTTCTTATTTAATGCATGCTCCATTCATTTATGTTTAACTCTGTTGATGACTTTTTAGACTATTTTTGTGAATGTCATTGTACTATTAATTGTGGTATTTTATAAAAAAACACGAAAGTGCATGTTTTTAACCTGAATTTGATGACAATTTGCTGTGTAATTAACTGATTTAAGGGTCTTGGTAATTGCGTAACCAGTTCCTGAGATTGTTTATTTTCTCCTCATCTGAAATGACTTGTCAGATTCTTCCTCTATTTGTTTGTTAGAAGTACCTGTTAGGAAACAAGAGTAGGAAAGCAGGCATGTAGTGTGTTGTGCTGTGAGATGCTGGATATGAGGAAAAGCTGGAGCCACTGTGCATTGCCCATCCTCTCTTGTTGATGTTATCATGGCCAAGACTGTCTGAACGTTCACCTCAGCCTGACTAAATTCTGGAGAGGTTTCTTCCTAACTCTAGGTCCCGATCTTCCTTTTTTTAGAGCATTTACTTTAGAAGACTTGTAAATGTCAGTTCTTTCTCTGCCTCTTTGAGATGCATGTAAATCCTTTAAAAAGCCTCTTGCAGCTTTGACAATCCAGGCATGTCTTTCTTAAGGACCTGAAAGCCATCTTTTTAAAATATTAATATCAACAGAGATAGCAGCCCTATCTCCCAGTTTTTGTGGTAGGGCAGGAGCCTAACTTTGATGGGCTGCTCCAAATTGTAAAACTACCTCCTGTCACAAAGATATGAGAAAGTTTACTTTTCTTTTGGGGAGACTAGTTAACAAATGCAGATGGCCTGTTTCTCTCTCTCCAGTGCTCAGAAATCCTCCTGCTCTTCGTTTCATTGGGGTGAAGTTCAGACTTTTCTCCCTCATTGAAATAGCCTTGAATAAAGTCTTCCTTGCCTGTTTAACTTTGTCTGGTACAATTGTGGCTTTGACAGTCCCTACTGTCAACACGATGCTCTGTTACGTATAACGATTTCCAGTTACTTCAGTTTCTTGCAGTTGTCCAATAACTGTGCTGAACGTATACCCTAGTGTGGGAAAGATGGTGTTGATATAACCATGCATAAAGCCCATAATTGTTATGCCATATGTTCCAGTTGTTTTGCTAACTATAGTCATGATACCAATAGCCAAAATCTTTGTGTAAGGGAATTGACATTTGTGATGCTACAAGGACGTGACGCATGAACTGTTTTGTGGTGCACACACTATATGGCATTTAATTCTGTCAATATCCCTGTAAAGTGAGCAACATTATCTATATTGAGCAGATGTGGAAATTGGCAGGTTATTTCCTTGCATAACATCAATCCATTGAAAGTGTTAAAACATATGGTAGGCTTGGCTTGAAGCTTGAAGATAAGATGTACCTGGATTTGAATCCTATCTTTCTCGGTACTACCTAATCAGCTTACTTACTAATTAGCTCCCATTTTACCTATGAGAAAACTAAGGTTTATGAATTTTAATTAACATTCTCAAAGGAGCACACAACTAATAATCATTTTGTATGGTTTTTGTGAGAATGGAATGAAATGATGTAGGTAAACTGCTTAATAGAAGTCCCAAATTTGATAAGTATCCAATGAATGTTAAATACAATTAATGGTAATAAAAGTATACATTTTACCACTTCTTCTGGGAATGAAGATACTACTTTTGGCAGCACAATTCATAGTGACTTAGAATCGATGGTACTTGTTGATTGTTTGAAAGATAATGAATAAAAACCATCCCTTACTTAGGGATATCCCATGATAAGGAAAAAATACTTGAATTCAGTGGGTAGAGAAACTTTTTATAAAAGAGCCAATGATGACAAACGAGTGCTTGTGAGAGAAGAGAGAAGGCTTCTAAAAATGAAGGAAATTGTTACCCTTCCTGGCTTGTTGAATTGGGAGTTTTCAGTCTGGTTTTGACCCCAGTTCTGTTGAGCTAAATTCCAGGGCTATGACATTTACAAGATTTTTTTTTTTTTTTTTTTTTTTTTTGAGACAGAGTCTCCCTTTGTTGCCCTGGCTAGAGTGAGTGCCCTGGCGTCAGCCTAGCTCACAGCAACCTCACACTCCTGGGCTCAAGCAATCCTACTGCCTCAGCCTCCCAAGTAGCTGGGACTACAGGCATGCGCCACCATGCCCGGCTAATT